>OY992887.1:77746804-77769304 GCA_963921405.1 Cepaea hortensis
CGTATTTTATTATTAGCGAGTGATGCTCACTTAGCAGAATAACGCTTGGGTCCTGTTGTTTTCGTAAAATTAGCAACGAGGTCGTGTGAGCAGGACAAAGAAATCCGAGGCAACCGACAAAAACCGAGACAAAATTTTCGAGGAAAAAATCTACGAAAACCGAAACCGACGAAAATCAAAGGCAACGAAAACCGAGATTTGACTATGTGCACAGCCTTCTGTCTCGTATGCTGCCAGTCGTTTGTGATACTGATTCTCCTCCATAGCATTATATCAAACTGTCCAGCAACTTCGTTCTTGGTCTCTCCCTCCTGTCCTCCACTTCAACCTTTCAACGGCATCATCATTATCTCCCATTTTTGCCGCCAAGCAATGTATAATAATTAATTGACTCAGTGTTGAACGATAATATATCACCAAAAGTGACCTTCCATTGCAACAGAAGGGCGATATATTGCCACACCAGAGTCATCGGGTTATTTGTTTTGTTTCTTGATATGTTCCTCACTTTCAATGTTCAGTGAATGGAAATGTACTTTATGTTACATGTTAATATGATTGTATACCATGTTTGGTCCAAACCTACTTTTTGTTTTGCGCTGAATCAGCTATTTTATGTTGCAACCGTGTTAGAAATGCTTAGGCTGACAGACTGAATACGTCAGCCTGATATAGACAAATCCCAAGAGGCCAAAGAAGCACTTATACAGCCAAGTGGAAACCAAGGTATCGAGGCCACCAGAAATATGATGCATTTTACTAACTCCACCGAAGTGAACAAGTAACAACTCCACACAGGACATCATATTTAAATGCCATACCAGCTGGCGTAGGCGTTCATGTCTCTCCGCAGATTTTAGTCTTTGGCGTTCTGGGTCAACTCTGCTGATGACGTTCCTCCATGCCACCGTCTCAATTCATCGAGCATCATTTCTCTTGCTATACCTCTGCCTCTCTTCCCATTTATCTTTCCAGTTGTCACGATGTTCTTCAATGCCTCTCTTCTCATAACATGACCACAGAAAGCTTTTTGTCTCTTTCTTGTTGTTGTATATAATATTCTAGTTTCATTAGCCTCTTTCAGGCAATCGTTGGTAGTTACTCTGACAGATCAAAGTATTCGCAACATTTGACTTAAGATCTACATCTCTGTTGCTTCTAAGTTCTTCCTAATTTGTTCATTTACATTCAAAGATTTACTGCCATACAACAAAATATGTTCTATATAGCACTTCAACTCTCTCTTTCTTATATTCAATGATAGTGAACTATTGCATAAGATACTCTTCATTGTCTGAAATGCAGCGTTTGCTTGCCACTTTTTTCTTTGATATGACCATTGTTGTTGTTTTCTTTATATTCAAGGAGAGTCCTTTCCTTGTAGATATTTTGCATTATCCACCATCAATACTGTGTCATCTGCATAGTGTCGATTGTTTATTTTATAACCTCCGATTAGTATTTTTGGCTTCTCTTTCGTCTCTCTCACTATTACTTAACAATAGAGGGAGAAAAGATCCCGTGACAAAACATATACTTGTACTCCTCGCACATGACATATGCTCAAATACCACACGTTTGATAAACTTAAGATAGGGGATACGGATGGATGCGCTATAGAACAAGTAGAAAACCCCAGTACCCATTGTTGTCATATCCAAGCTGGTGTAACGATGTATTCCGAAGCTAAGCGTTGACTTTAAGGCTAAACATATGCTGTCAGAGTGTCCAATATATGCAGAACATATAATATTATTTCGGCCTACATCATTTCGGAATAAATTCTATTTGTTCTGTCATGTTCCTACTTTACGTCAACTACATAGGTACAGGTACAATGACAAGGTAAAAGTCATCCAGTCACTCAACGCGGAGGCGAGCTCGTGGTCCGTTCCACTTCGGAACGTTTATTGAATGGCTATCGAACGTCACCTATACAGTAGTGATCGTTCGCTGTACAAAATACACTACCGAGTGTGACCTGGTAGCACGATATATGATATATACACATCTTTAACTATGTACACACGCTCGCTCTCTTACGAAATCTCGCCACCGCTCTCAAATAGCATACATCATCTAGCTCAATCTGAGCACGCTCTGTCTCACAATTACACAGCTTGTATTCTATCAACTATACAGCTCAGCAGTCTGAATAGCTTTGATTAGTCTCAAGTCTAATGCAGGCAGTCTACTTGCAAACACGTCCGTCTCAGTCGCTAGTCTGATACCGTCTGCCCGTACTCGGACCGGTCTCTGCTAACACGTGGTCAGTAGCCCCGTGTTTCCTCACTTGGTCCGTCTGTCTCGGGTCTGTACTGCGTTCCAGGCTCACCTGTGCCTGACCCCTTGGTGTCTGTCCACCGTCGTGACCTATCCCAGTACATTTACCTATCTCGTGGACTTCTAGTAATAAAATTTCCCCCTAGTCTCTGGGTAGTGAGATCAGACGCCCGTGTGTTTTTGCGCACGTAAAAAATCCTTTGGCAGTTGGAAATCGAAAAAGAGTAATCTAACGACGCTGCCCGGGAAAAAATTGGAGTTAAAAATCTACCCAAAGTATTTCAGGATCCTCGCCGGTGCTACGGAGTTCGTGCACTGAGCTGAGTTTCACAAGACTCAGGTTTTAGTTAGGAGGAGAACGGAGCACTTATGGGTTACACCCGTGTGCCGTGATGTTGATCCATCGCCTAAACTAAACTAATTTACCTACCTGTCTCGTACTGCAGTCCCTGTTACCTGACTGTCTCTATTCTATACTGTCCTGTAGGTCTCTAGCGTCTAATGTACGTTTAGGTCTCTGACAGTTAGTTATTAATCATTTGGGAGACTGAGTATTAAGTCCGATGTATTGGCGTTCATATTGTCTCGTCTCATTTCATCTCATCGCATCTCATCATGTTCCTATTGTGCCATGCAGTGTCGAGGTAAAGTATAAACAGCGAGAGGGTGCCCGCTTATGGGCTTCATGTATCGATATTCCCATGGACTCTGTTTGCTTGTCATTGCATCATTGCTTACCTACTTGCATGGCCAAACCATTTGACTTGCTGCCTTCTAATAAAATCTGGTGCAGCTATAACCCCCCCCCCCCCCCCCTAGGCCCGATTTCTTCATTTCTGATCTTATCTCTTCTTGATACGTTGAGTATTCTTCTCAGGAATCTCATTTCTGTTGTTGTGATTTTTCTGTTCTCTTTCTCTGTCATTGTCCAGGTTTGCATTGGTAACATAAGAGTTGGCAGGAAGATTGTGTAGTAAAGTGCTTTCTTAGTAGTTATTGATACATGTTTGTTCTTTAGTATTGGTGGTTCGTATTGTCTGAGCCGTTAAGAAGTATCTGTCGGGGAATATTTACTACGTCACCAATAGAGTGGAAATCGAAGTAAAACTATGGGGCTCAAACAATATATCATTAAACTTCATGTCGTGAATAAGGGCCCTTAAGTACTCCACCTGGACCTTTATGTACTTTAACTGGATCTTTAAATACTTTACCTGGATCTTTAAGTACTTTGTTCCTTCTAGATTTCAGGTCAATCGATATCCTTTTGCCAGTCTGAAGTCGATCGTCTTCTCCAGGCCAATGCTTGATTGCCATTTGTTATGCTTTAGCTCACAATATCAGGCCGTATCTAACATCGCAGATCTCCGTAAGTTTGGCAGTTTAAAGGGATGCATTCAGAATTCTGAATTCCCATTTAACAGGGACATTTGTCTCTGTGGGAGTCATTGAGGCTGTAAGTAAGGGATCTCATTTCACGTTATGAGGCGTAGTGAAAAGAGATGACATAGGATACAGAAAGAAGTGATAGAAATGTACTGTAAATTCATCTGGTTCTAATGTTTTGCTTCTGGTTGTGTTTCCATGCATATCTGTTATTGTGCTTATTTGTCTGTGTCGTCGTTTACTGTTCTACTGCCATGTTTTTTTTTGCTGGGTGTCTCTTGCGCAATAGCGTTGCGTTTTGTTTTAAGTATTGCAAGTGGTTATCTGTGGTCTTTTCCTAGGTGCATATTTAGTGTGTATAAATGTAGTACTGACGCCAACGAAGAGAACATGTAAGAATCTTTAGAAACGGCACAGGCTACAACAGGCTGACATACCACATGATCAATAAGTTAAAGATAGGATATACTGACAAATTATGACGGCTCAACATTTATTGCAGTAGTATCCAACATATGTAGAACAGAGAGAACTATTTTGACCTACACCCTCTCCATTTGAGGAGACATCCTATGGAGATGTCAACAAGTTCACGTTAACTGCTGCTTTCTCTGGACCATTCATTTCGATGTCTGAAGGTGAAGGAAGATGACGCAATATCCGTGTCAGTCCCTATAGCACGGTGTATTCTTGTTGTAAGTTTGTGCTTGTGTGTGATGTTTGTTGTTGTTTTTTATGTTTGTTTTGCGTTCGCTCGCTTTGAACTCAGGCGTTGTCCATACACGTGTTACTACTTGTAGTGCACTGGACTGATTTTTGCGTGTGGACTAGCTTTCCCCATTACCAGTGTCCCTCGCCATCAAGCGACGCCACTCAGACTTCTGAGGTACTAGTAATTTACGTCCACAATTCAAGGACGAGAAGTCAACATTTTAGTACAAGTAACCGGTGTAGGGGTTGAACCCGCTACCTCGGCATCAACACACCTGATGGTTAAGAACGAGCGCACTTATTCATTCGCCTGCAGTAGTTTGTGCTTGTGTATAATGGATGCAAATTATTGTGTTGTGTTTCCCATTATACTTTTGAGAAAATCGAAGTATTGTGTTAAGTTATCAGTGGGCGTACTGCTAGGTGTGTGATTGAGTTCTGTTGTGTACCGTATATATTATGATTATTATGTGTGTTGTATCAGTACATTACCGCTCTCCGTGGCGAAGGTGTTACCCGGATTCGAAACACATCGGTGCTGGTTTTTTTTCGAAAAAGGTATAGGTGCCGGTCGTTAAGAAAGCAATGGCAAACTACTGAACGTTAAACTTGACCAGGAATCACGAACAGCCAAACTGCTGGGGTTGAATGCTACGTCATGTGAGGGACATGGAACTAACATTTTTTTAAAAATCAGTACATTGTTAAATATCAAATGTGGCGATTACTTAAAAGGTCGTGTATTTATGATGTTTGTCCAGGTGTGTGCCAGTATGGTTTCATGATCTGTGTATTGCAGTGTTTTCTGTTGCCTACGATTACTAACAAATAAAACAGTTAGCTGTATGCCCTTTAAAAGGACGGTACAATCAACCCCAGCATTAATTATTTTATTTTTATTATATTAAAGGAAATTGTACGTTCAACAGTTTGCCATTGCTTTCTGAATTGCCGGCATTCATTGTGAAAGCAGTCATCTTCCAAATCGTCTTCGGCTGACTACGAACCAGGCGTATCGTAATTGTTAAACTGCGTTCACTACTTCTAAGCCACAGACGCCGACTCCCGAATACAAGAATATATTTAAAAAGAAAATCATCACAAGTCAACGCCATCTGATACTCACAACATTCACACGCTGTCCAATTTCAGGCGCTGAGCGTGCATTGCGGATCCGCCTCCTTTCGCGCGATCAAATGTCGGTATAGTTAACCAACATTCTGTACGCACAACAGACAACCTTGTCGTACGCTTGTCTTTGGCTGTTGCGTTTAAGGTAAGATGACATGTTTTTATTTGTCCTCCGTTCGCGGGTCCTTTTTGATGTTATTGATTAGGTGTGTGCTTTTATTTTGTTATTTTTGTTAACATAATAAACTTAATCGTACGGGGAGAAAAGGTGATGCACCCAGTTTGCCAGCGATGTATAGGCAGCTGTTGTTTATGCCCGTAACTACTGGCGGACTGGTCAGGGTGCCAGCTTGCCCTATGGTAGGTCGGCCTTGTGGATCCTTAATAAAGTGTACTCCTTTAACCAGCAGACAATATGTTTAAAATGTTAATGACTTTTTAGTCCTGGCAATCAATATTTTTTAGACCCAGTCTGTTATTGCTTGTAACACTCTATACAAACACTTTTAGTTTGATTGTTGCCACACACATGTATACACACACACGCGCGCGCACATACACACACACACACACACATATATATATATATATATATATATATATATATATACACACACACACACATACACGCGCGCGCACACACACATTTCAGTTCGATTCGGGTATGCTCTCCCTAGCCTTTGACTGTCCGCAGTCTACCCACAAGGCAGCATGAGTGTCTCTCGTGGTTTGGTTCCTATCCCTGGACCTGTCCGACATGGGAGACCCTACCAGTAGCAGGGCTACCGTCGGCATAGCTTTTAGGGTCAATGGAACACGCAAACTCCTTTACCGCGACAAGGTGGAGACACGTCAGAGGGGACTACTATGTTCCATCCTTGAGTGGTGTTGCCAAGAGAACAAAACCTACTACCACATGCCTGGGTTTAGTAGCCAGATGTGCTGCCGATGTATCATTTCATTATGTCATTACCCCCACCCCGTTCAGCCTCAGAAGAGAAGTTTTACTAGGGTCCATCCCTGGCTCAGAATAATAATCCTGTGACTAAATCAGCCACAAATAAGATATTACTTTCCCCGGGAAGGTTAACCCGGTCAACAAATGCCCGCAGAAGTCGGATGTGTCGGCCTAACGGCGCAAGAACGCAGCTCTGCTGTGGACAGGCACAACGCAATCACGTCCGAAAAAAAAACTCCGGATGAACGAAGAAGAAGAAGAAGAAGATATTACTTTGACAGTGATTGTTGTCCAAAGAGGGTCATGGCTGATAACTACCGATGTATCGTGGAAAGGTGCCATTATATATGTACACGCACACACACCCCACCACCACCACACAACGCCATCCAACACGAGCTCTCTTCCCCTCCTTCTCCTAATCAATCTCATTCTAGTTGTTTGCCTTTTTTATGTTGCATATCCCTTACATGACGTTGCAGTCAACACCAGTATTTTCAGCTGCGGTTGATATACTAGGCAAGATTACGCGCAGTAGTTTGCCATTGCTTTCTGAGCGACCGGCTCACACACCGCCGCAAGTTACCAGCGCGGCGCAAACCGCTACCGATTTTCGCGCAGCTGTATTACTCACGAGAATATACGGAATTACGAAGAAAGACGTTAAATCGTACACCAGGGAGACGGCTTGCTTGTTTGCCTTATGTCTATTTTTTATCTGAACAGTTTGCGTATTTTCGCTGGTTCTTTTCTCTCTCTCTCCCCCCCCCCCCCTCTCTCTCTCTCTCTCTCTCTCTCTCTCTTTCTCTTTCTCTCTCGCTCGCTGTGTTTGTCTTCACACACGCTGCAGGTAATCAGCATATACGTATTTACATTTGTGCGTCTTTGTATTTACGTTACATGTATTTTACATGTAGAAGACGTAAAGACCTATTGGCTCCTTGCCGTCTTGACAGACTATAGTTTGTTATATTGTGCTTACAAAAAAGACATTAACTACAAACCATGTCGGTAGCGAATGCGACTGGTCTGACCAATTCGTGCGGTAAATGTTCGTCCACAATGGATGCACATGAACATTTGGTCATTTCCACCATTACGCACTATCTTTACGTCTAATACGCTAAGTGTGTGATCTAACTGCAGTCATTGTCTCCTTTGTCTTTATTGTATTTCTGATCCTTCCTCCGTGCAACGCGATCAGCGCCGACTAGCTCCAAAGATGCAATATCAACGCCTGTTTCAATCAGTTTAGTTTAGTTTAGTTTAATCGATGGATCAACACCACGGCACACGGCTGCAACCCATAAGTTCTCCGTTCTTTTTCTAACTCAAACTTGAGTCTGGAGAAACTCAGCTCAGAGCACGAACTCCGTAGCACCGGCGAGGATCCTGAAATACTTGGGTAGATTTTTAACTCGAAATTTTGCCCGGGCAGCGCCGTTAGGCTACTTTTTTTCGATTTCCAACTGCCAAGGGATTTATTACGAGCGCAACAATACACACGGGCGTCCGATCTCATTACCCAGAGACCAGGGGAAATTTTATTACTAGAAGTCAACGAGAAAAATTCCCGGTCGTCATCGTTTCAATCATGTCCCGCTCATACACACCTGTGTACTGTAGTAGAGGCTGCATCCGAGATCTTTTACCCATCTGTAATTCACCAAAAAGATGTCTTTTGGTATTCTACTATCGTCTAATCTCATAGTGTATCATATCCATCTACGTATACGAATACTGAGCACGGAACAAACCGTCACACAACTTGATCTTTCCATTACTTCGGTATTTGTGATTTTATCTTTCCACTTAATACCAGGTATTCTTTGCAGACACAGCATTTGAAAGCTGTGTAAACGTTTCTGTTGGTGTGAATAAGTTGATCAGGTTTCACTGACATACAGAAGCGCTTACAAAAAGACAATTATCTCGGAACCGACATATCATCTGATGGGAGATCTCACTCGATCACCAGAGTCGTGGATCAGCTCCGTGTTCCTGTCTTGACCATGCCACGTGGCCAAGCCATCCAGGTATTTACTTCTCGGTCTTCCCATTGGTCTCTTCCGTTCGATCTTGCCAGTTGTCACCAATTTCTCCAGTTCATTTCTTCTCATAACATGCCCAAAATTTTTGACTATCTCCGTCTAATTTCTCTAATCAGTTTACGATCTTCATTTGTTTCTTGAAGGACTTGTTCATTGGTTTTTCTGTCTGTCCATGGTATTCTTTCCATTTTCCCCAGAAACCACATTTCCACAGCCATCAGATGTTTTTCAGCTTGACTGCTCATTGTCCATGCTTCACATCCATACAAAAGTACAGGTTCTATATAGCACTTCAACACTCTTTGTCTCGTTTCAATTGATATCTTTTTATTGGTCAGTATGTTTTTCATGTTGCAAAAGGCTACCTTCGTAATGACAATTCTTGTTCTAATCTCTTCAAGGCATCTCCCACCAGATGTTATGACTGTGCCGAGATAACAGTATCGATTCACTTGTTTAAGAACATACCCATTTACTCGTATATCACATTGTGGTATTTCCTTCTTCCCAGTGTCGACCATAATATGCATCTTCTTACTATTCAGTTCTAACCCTAGTTGTTGACTGTGTGCAACAACCGCATTTATTAAATGTTGCATGTCCTGTTCATTGTCTGCAATAAAGACTGTATCATCTGTATATCTAATTTTAATGATGTATCGTCCCCTAATGTTGATTCCTTCCATATCTTCTATATTTCTGAAAATATTTGCACTGTACAGGGTGCTAACCCCAGATTTGTATCCACCGATCGGCACTAGATAGATGACGTTGTCAATATTACAAATAAATAAAAGAAAGTAGAGGACGCACTAGACAACATACAATTTGAAAGGTATAGTTACCGACCGGGATTCTAACCTGTCACCTCCAAATGACGACGGCGCCTCTCTGCAGGAACAAGTGAACTTCGACGCATGACCAACTAGACACTACCACTTTTATTGCACTGGACTGATTTTTGCGTGTGGATTAGCTTTCCCTATTACCAGTGTCCCTCGCCATCAGGCGAACCCACTCCGACTTCTGATGCACTTGTTATTTACGTCCCCAAGTCAAGGACGAGAAGTCAAGATTTTGGTCCAGCTGACCGGTGTAGGATTTGACCCAGCTACCTCGAAATCAGCACATCGATAGTTTAAGAGCGAGCACTCTTAACCACTCGGCCATGCTGACCTGTCGTTCTGTCGTTCATTGATAACTTTCTGAAATCACTGACGTCCACATGTCAACACACGTTGAACCATTCTTGAATACACATTGTTTTCTCAACGTATCCTCCAGTCCTGATATCTTGTATGACAAACATAAGCTTGCTCCATTCGTCACTCTATTACTCTCCTACTGTTATAGCAGATACTTCAAATAATCTCTGGAATCATATATAACCATCTTGTCTTGACAGATTTTAGAATGTTACTGGTAAACGTTATCTTGTAATTATGGATCTACACCAGTGGTTCCCAAGCTTTTCAAGCAGAGGGCCATATCTACTATTTTCGGTAGTTAAGCGGGCCACAATGTTATAAAATTATAAAAGTCGTGCAATATCATTTTTACCTTCCTTAACTTTCGTCAACAAAATTCTAAAACTTTAAAGGCAGTCAGTGTCAGTACTACACTGCGGTAATTTTTTTTTTTTTTGGGGGGGGGGGGGGGTTAAAATCAAAAGTTCATTTAACAATAAATTTTAAATCAGTTTCGAAAATCGCTATTAATGTAATTAATTTACAATTGTAACTGTTCTTCATAACCAGTTACTTAATTTCAGATGCCAGTTTATCAATGCCTGGGCGCAAATATGTCGTGCCCAAAGTCATAAGCGGAGCTAGGTTACTGTCTGTGAGTCTGGAACGTTGCTTTTTTTTTTTTTTTTTTTATAACGATCATTGCGGAAAATGACTGCTCGCATCTATAAGTCGAACCAAAACGACAAATGTATCTCTGAACGAATGAACGCAAGTGTTCAAATAATTCGACTGACATATGATCAGCTGAAGGTTGCGAACTGAACAGGCGCATTCGATAATATCTGAACATAACAATCACGAGCAGAGTAAATTATCACACGCTGATGGGGCGCTCAGAGTGCAATTTTTGAAATTATTAAAATATATCATATTAAATACGAGGCCTCGCGTGCCACTTACTAACAGCTGGCGGGCCACAAGTGGCCCGCGGGTCGTGGTTTGGGAACCTCTGATCTACACCCAGACAATTATGCAATGGTCCTGCTGCTTGAAGTTCGACTGTAACATAGATCTTCACGTCACTGACGGCCTAGTGTCCCCGCGTAACTGTTGTCACACTTTGAATAGTGAGTCTCCCATATGGCGCAAGGGAGGACTTACACATTTGTCTCGGCAGCCAGACAGACGTATATTAAACAATATTTCCTAATTTAAATGTTTGTTTCTGTGTGTGTGTGTGTGTGTGTGTGTTTGTTTGTGTGTGTGTGAGGTGTGTGTGTGTGTATGTATGTGTGAGGTATGTATGCTAGAGATGTGTGTGTGTGTGTGTGTGTGTGTTAGTGTGTGTGTGTGTGTGTGTGTGAGAGAGAGAGAGAGAGGACCTGTAAGAGACAGTACCGTCGAAAGTATGCTTGTGTGCGAGAGATTGTGTATGAGAGAGAGAGTGTGTGTGCGTGTCAGAGAGTGTGTGTATGAGAGAGTGGGAATGAGAGAGATAATGAGTGTGACTGTGTGTGAGAGAGAGAACAGAGAGAGTGAGAATGAGAGAGATAAAGATAGAGAGATAGTGTGTGTGTGTGTGTGAGTGTGTGTGAAAGAGAGATTGAGAATGAGAGAGAGAGAAAGATTGAGAGAGAAAGTGTATGCATGTGTTTGTGTCTATGAGAAAGAGAGAGAGAGAAAGAGAGAGAGAGAGAGAGAGAGAATACGAGAAAGTTTGAATGTGTGTGTGTGAGAGAGAGAGAGAGAGAGAGAGAGAGAGAGAGAGAGAGAGAGAGAGAAGAGAGAGTGAGAATAAGAGAGAGAAAATGTGTGTCTGTGAGAATGTAAGAGTGAGAATGAAAGAGAGAGAGAGAGAGAGAGAGAGAGAGAGAGAGAGATTAAGAGACATATAGAGTGTGTGTGTGTGAGAGAGAGAGAGAGTGAACGAGAGAGTGAGAATGAGAGCGAGAGAGAGAGAGAGAGTGAGAATGAGAGCGAGAGAGAGAGTGAGAAAAAGTGATATATATATATATATATATATATATATATATATATATATATATATATATATATATATATATAGAGAGAGAGAGAGAGAGAGAGAGAGAGAGAGAGAAGGGGGAAGGAAGGGAGAGCGATCCTAAAGAAGGAAACATACGTTTCCGAAACTTCGCTATAACCAAGTATTTCGCTGTGACTGTATATTCCACCATTGTACTTTACCCCCAATATTTAATATACCACAAGCAGTTAACCGACTCCCTCGTGGATAATAATCTATCTTTCTTCCACTGGGAGGTCCTGAGATGACATCTCACTGGCGTAGGGTCGTTGTTCGGCATATGCTTGCGTTCGCTGGCTGTGATCTACAGCGTGAAGTCCTGTATGTCGGATGAATACATCCTGTTGTCCAACATCAGTGTGATGTCATACAGGACCTGAGGTGTGCGTGAGTATCCGTTGTCCCATGTCTGGCTTATTGGTGTGCAGACTGGTGGTTCCTCGCCGTACAGGCAGACACTCTCCGACTTCGGAAGAATCAGCGATCCTACTATGTCAGCCAGGACCCCGAAGGGACATGTTGTCCAGTACGCGCGACTAGGACATATTATTAGGTCTTGGCCAGTATAAAACTTGGCCATGGTGCCTTGGAAACACCTCTGCGTCCCGTTCGGCATATGAAAACATTATATAAAATATAAATAAATATCAATATATATATATATATATATATATATATATATATATATATATATATATATATATATATATATATATATATATATATATATAATGTAAACAATAAAAACAACAGCCTTGAGAAACCCTAACGAGCGAGACACCCCAAGCGATAGCCAGCTCTATTCACACATAATTATAGGCATATTCGCTGCCACTCTATCACACAGACAGCTAATTATCCCACACTAGTAGCAAAACAATCAAGCACCTGTTTACACGCCTTATGGCGTATTGGGTATGTGGTTCTAGCCCCATATTTTTATAGAAAAATCGACTCTCTATGATTGGCTTTCAATACCATCAGACAGCGTTTACATCCCATAGCATTTCATGGTACCAATTTTAAGGTTTTGTCGACCTGAGAGCAGTGGACAATAAAAAAATCCACCTTGATGGGAATTCGAACACATGATCACCAGGACGCTAGGAAAGCGTGCTACCCACAGCCTTACCGCGGCTCCTTTGGCAACATCAGAAGTGTCTCTAAATGACGGTAGTAAACAAATACACCGAGCTTGAAAGATCATCATCATCATGTACCTGCCAACTGGTGTATTGATACATGGGTCTCCACAGACCTACGTCCTTGCTGTTCCGAATCAACGCTGTTAATGATATCCCCCCCCCCCCCCCATACCATCGTCTCAGTCAGCCCAACATCATTTTGCTCGTCATGCTTCTGCCTCTTTTCCCACTGATTTTTCCAGACTTCCCGATGTTTTCCATTGCCTCTTTTTTAATTACATGAATAAAAAATAATGTTTGTCTTTTAGATACCATATGGATATATCTTACAATGAAATAAGATATTTGAGACTGATCCGAGAGTTCTCTCAGCTATGGGCAGGACTTGAACGAGTATACCCGAATGTCAGAGCTGTAGTGTACCCCAGAGTTGATGTAACTCATTATTATTCTGTTGCCCTCTATCAGCCACTGGAACAAAAGCGTTCAACCAACTTACTCCAAGCCCTCCTATCTGTAACTGTCCCATGCAGCTATGTCCAGGGCCTTCTCATGTTGTTCATTTCTGTTTCTACTTCTCTTCTCCGTGAGTTTTTAGAGCTTCCTCTATTTCTATTGCCCTGTGGTTCCCAGACTAAGTATTTTCTAGTTATACTATTCTCGTCTTTACTCAATGTATGATCTATCCAGCACCAGCAGATCTTCGTCACCTATTAGTTTATTGGTATTCGTCTAGTTCTCTCAAAGAGCTCCATATTGGCGATTTCGTAATTTATTAACATGTAAACAAAGAACTACTAGCGACATCTGTGGGCTGACGCATCTCACAACTGACAGTTATGTCAGCTATAGGGTATCGATTTTATCCCAGCGATATTTTATTTCATTGTCAATGTTAGGAATAACTGGTAAACTATCTGTGTTTTGCGTTGTGTATTATTAATAATTGATAGCTTTTCAATTATTAATCAACTATAATATCAAATTCTATCAAATAGATGCACGTTATTCTTCTTTCCTCCTTTATCGCTCTGTCTTCTCCCCTCACTCACTGGGACATAGGCTTCCAACCAACTCACTTCAAGCCAGCTTTTCCTTAGCTGTCCCACGCAACTCCGTGCATGCTACCGCCATATTCTTCATCGTGTATTTGTGGGCCTTCCATTACTTCTTTTGTCTTTTGGGTTCTAAACAAATGTTTTTCTAGTTATACTGTTCTAAGATTTTCTCAATATGTGTCCTATCCATGGCCAGGGGTTTCCCTTCACCTCTTGATTCACTGGTATATTTTTGTTCTTTCCCACGAGCTTCTTCCTCTTCTTTCTTTCGTTCGCGTAGCGTGTTAGCGTGGCATCCTTATTGCTGTGGCCCGCCACCCTGCTGGTTGCCGCCGTCTTCAGCACCTTTCGTTTGCTAGGATAGACTGTGGTCTTACTCGAGTTTAGATATGTATGTATGTACACACGAGTCTGCGCATATATATATATTTTTGCGGTGCCAGATACTTGCCGTCCACCCTTCTCCTGTTAGTTTTGCCACTTGAAGGCCAGGAGTCGGACTTTTGCAGCCTGGGGTGATGAATTCATACACCACGGGGTATTTTGTAAGGTTGAGCGCTCACCATCAATTCTGCTCCCTCAGCTATAAAAGCAATTTGCAATCACCCGTCCAGTACACAGCTCTTTGAGAACTTTCTCATCTGTTCCCCATGTTGTAGCAGCAAGATTTTTCATGATGGTCATTCTTTGCCTTGTTCGTGTTCGATTTTTCTCAACCTTTCATGTCAGGCGATGATCAAACGTGACTCTTAAATATTTTGGAATTTCTTAGTGACGCAATATATGTCCATTTAACACTCGGTTAGGATGCCGTGTTTTATATGAGAGGGAGAACACGATGAATGTTGCTTTCTCCTAACTTATCTTTACCAGCCATAATTTTGACCATTCCTCCAGCGCAGCCGTAATAAGGCTCGCTGCATTCTACTGTTAGTTGTACTAATGTATGCTTCAGATGTCCTTGTGGCTAGGTCATCCGAAAAGGAGGACGTGTGTACTCTGGCTGGAAAATTTTCCGTGATGTCATTTATATATGCTAGGAATAGTGCTGTTGAAAGAGCTCCACCTAGCGGGACAGTTTACTCCAACAGCATTTCCTCGCTGATTTGTCCTTATACCTTTGTCCTGGCAGTTCTGTTCTCTATGTAGTGGTTGATCCATTTATACATTTTCCCACAAACCTGCATTTTTCGCAGATTTACTTTCAATCCTTCCTTTCATACTATATCAAAAGAACTTCCGGTTTCAAGATGGCGACGGACGGTCGTGTTGTTTTGTGTTCGTTAACTTTTTCGCGTAAGGGATGGATTTATTCATTTCTTGCGTGTAATTGGTGTGCCAGGATGTAAAACCAGGAGTTTCTACTCAAGATCTGCGCGGGTGCTACGGAGTTCGTGCATCGAGCGAAGCCATCCTTGAGTGAATTTTCAGCAGCGTGTGTGGTTCTCAATCAAAAGTCAGTGTTTACGTTTTTTCAACATGGCGGAACAACGTGTGTTTTCCGAACGATCAGCAGTCAACATACCGAAGCGGCGTGGTAGCCGCGCAGGGAAAAAGAAGCCAGGTAAGCGCGGTGGCTTGAGACGTTTTAGACTCAAGTGTCACCGTCTAGGACTCAGGAACATCCGTATTCTATATTGGAACTGTGCCAGTGTAAAACAACGGGGCTCTATTTTAGAAACCCTAGTTTACAGAAACGACATTGTAGCACTCCAGGAGACGAGACTGGGCGATCAGCTACTCCGAATTGCCGGCTTCAAATGTTTCTATAACAGACGACATCTGGGAACGGCGATTCTCGTTCGCGACAGCATGGTGGCGTCAGAGCTAGACATGTCCAGTTGGAACAGTGACGATATACAAATACAGGCGTTGAGAGTTCATTCCAGTACACCATTCGTGTTGGTTAATGTTTATGCCCGCAATGCGAGTGTGGACGCCCAGAAGTGGCAGTGCTTAAGTGGCATATTAGGCCACGAGAGAAATGTTATTTTCTGTGGTGACTTCAACGCTAAAGGCAGATCATGGGGAAACACTTCCTCCAATACACAAGGGGAGGAGCTCGAGACTGCACTGGAAACCATCGACCTGGTTTGTATCAACAGTGGCTGTGTCACCAGGACAGCAAGCCGTCCAGGCGATGAGGACAGTGCTATTGATCTGGCGCTAGTTTCACCTTCACTCACTACAGTGTGTAGATGGGGTGTCCTAGGACACCATGGCAGCGACCACCACCCATGCAGCATATTGGTGGAGAAAGGCAGAACCAGGCAGCACAAGCTAAAGGTAAAGACGTTCCAGTATGACAGTACAGGGCAAGATGTGGTGAGTAAAATAAGACGTGACAAGCGCAGAACGTTTCAGGGCAGGAAGAAAAGGAAAAAAAGCTGGGAGCAGCCACCGTGGTGGAGTTTCGAGGTGGAGAAGGCTTGGGTGGATAAGCGTAGTGCTGTAAGGAGATGGCAAAATGCCAAGAAGAACAGAGCTGGTCATCCTAGTCCCTGCTTGCACTTAGAAAGAGAGATGCACACAAAAGTAAGCTTTTTCAAAAAACTGGTCACGGTGGTTAAAAGCGAAAAATGGGCAGAGGTGTGTCAAAGAGTAAGCACAGACAAGTCACTGAAATTGTTCTGGCGACTACATAAAAGCATGAGTGGTGTAGTCAAGAATAAGAGCATTTCTGACTTCCAAGGTGCTGACCTCATCTGGCAGAGGACTGACGAGGACAAGGGCATAGCCCTCTTTGAACGCTACCTTGAGCAGAGCAACCAGACAGACATGGGAGGCCGGAATCTGGCCAAGGAGGTCACCTCAGACAGATGCAAGGCCCAGAACACTTCGGATGAAGACACAGTGACAATGCAAGAAATCAAGGCTGTGCTTCGACGATCAAAAAACAGTGCTCCAGGTCCTGATGGCATAAGATACGACGACATAAATAGGTGTACCGACAATGAGCTAGAGAAACTAGCAGACATGTACAACAACAGTATAGGGAGTGCTAGCATCAAGGAGGAATGGTTACACAGCTATCTGATTCCCTTGCCGAAGCCTGACAAAGACCACAAGAAAATTCAGGGATATCGAATTATAACCATGCAGAATACAATAGGCAAGCTGCTGGAGAAGGTAATTGCCAGGAAAATATCAAGCCAACTAGAGAGGCAAGGTGTTTTCCCACCTACCCTGGGTGGGTACCGTCCAAAAAGAGAAACCTGGACCAATGCAGCAGTCTTTGCCCATGATGTCTATGAAGGTTTCCACTCAGGCACTGAAACCGTTGCTGCAGCGATTGATCTTGAGGACGCATACAACAGAGTACCACTGGATTTTTTAATGTTTCAGCTTCTTGAACTAAACGTAAGTCCATTCCTCCTTAGTTGGATCGCTGCAGCTCTCTTCCAACGGAAAGTAGTTTTTAGATGTGGCAGTTGGACTTCGGAACCAACAACAATATATCCTGGCCTACCACAGGGATCACCATTATCTCCGGTACTGTTCAACGCCTACACAGTGAGAATCACCAGTGAGCAGATCACTGGACCTGGCAGGACTTTGTCATATGCCGATGATGTTTTAGTGTATCGTCAGGGTAAGGATAGAGAGGAGGTTGCTGTGGAGCTACAAACCGAACTCAATCGCATAAGTACTTGGTGTGATGAAGCTGGGGCAATGGTCAACCCAACAAAGGCAACAGTGACTTGGTTCTCGTTGAATAATCATATTGTCAACAATCCAACACCAACTGTAATGCTGTGTTCAGAGACGGTGGAAAGAACGCAGGCAATGAATTACCTGGGGATACGGTTTGATCGAAGCCTTGCTTATAATGTGCACATAGACCAGGTGATAACAAAGGCCAAGCGGGGTTTGGCAGCGATGCGGGTGATGGCGGCAGCAAACTGTGAGCAGCGCCATCTATGTCTTCTGTACGAGGGGCTGGTCATGTCTGTTTTGGAGTATGCAATGGCAATCCTGACTGTCAGCCATAAGCAGATAGAAAGGATGGAAAGGATACAGAATGAAGCTATGCGCATTATTCTTGGATGTGCAAGAGATACAGCATGCAGGGCGATGCGCTACCTTCTTGATTTTCCAACCATTGAAGAGAGAATGCAAGTTTGCAGGGCACGCGCCTACCTCAGAATTAACGCAAACACACAGCATCCACTGCATAGTGAAATTAGGAAGGTGAAGGGCAGCAGGTTAAAAAGAGGACGGTCGTGGATGGGTCAAGCCGAGGACATTCTTCAACAGGTGTGTTCACTTGAGGACTTAGAACCTGGCGAGGAGTGGGTGCAAGTGCCAACAGACTTCTGCACATCCTTTTCAGTTTGCATCCAACTAGATAGAAAATGCAGACAAGAAAATCCGGCTGCTGTTGAGGCTGAAGTACAAGCGTTGATTTTCGAGAATTCGCTAGACAGTGACGCGGTCATCTACACAGATGGGTCGGTCATCCGACATGTGAGAAGCTCATGGGCCTTTACAGCTCGGGCCGGAGGGAGAATTGTGAAGGAGGACTCTGGTGCTTTCACTGAAACCACAAGTAGCCTGACCATGGAAGTCATGGCAGTAAGTAAAGCAATAACATGGCTCGAGACACAGACATTCACTAGGGCTTGTTTCCTTAGCGACTCAATGAACATGATCAAGAGGATAGAGGAGGGGTCGATCCGAAGAGAATGGTTGCTGCCTCTGAAGCGGTCTCGGCTGGCAAACATTAGTTTCATCTTCGTGCCAGGGCATGCGGGAGTACAAGGAAATGAGCGGGCTGACAAGCTCGCAGGTGAGGCTACTGTTGAGGGCGGACGCGCCATGGACCAGGCTGACATTCTGAATGCTCTACGAGAAGTGAGACTTTTGCAAGAACCAAGTGATGACTGTGAATCTACAACAATGGCCAGACTGCGAGAGCAGCAAATTAAAAGAGGGGTGGCCAAACAAGAACACTACGCAGGAAGCCAAAGAAGATTGATAAACCAACACAGAACTGGCGTCGTTAGCCGCTACACGCTGCGGGATTTGCTGAGGAGGGGATCCGAGCACTTATGGACTGAATGGTCCGATGTGCAACGAGGATGATCTGTCGACTAACTAACTAACTAATACTATATCAAATGCCTTACCTAAATCTATCCAGGTCGTTAGTGTTGGCTGTAACGGTTGTTGATTTTATTCTACTGGCATTTATAAAAATAATATCGCATGTCCTGTCAAGACGTTTCGATCAATCCCAAGTTGATTTTCTAGGCAATTTTAACTTTAGTAGTTTGCCACAACTTTCGAAAACAAAAGTCAACGTTCATGTCCAACTTAATATCAGTGTAGGGATTGAACGCACAACGTCGCCATCAGCACATATGAAGTTTAAGAGCTGATATACTGGCAGTGAGAGGACGTGTATACGAAACACTGTTTGATATCTCTTAGTGCTATAGGGAGATCAGCTGAGTACATGGGAACATGGTATGTGTGATTAGGTGCTCCTTGAATAACTATTGCTGAGATCAGAGCTCTCCTGCCTGGTGGTCATGGGTATGAATCCACATCGATTCGGATTTTAAACACTGATTTGGGCTCCTATGTCTATCTTAGGTTCCCATCTTAAAATAGATACCAAGAAATGTCTTGGGAAGTAAAGGCGACCGGCGTGATACTGACCACTTCACCTCTGGAGATTGATCTATACAATTATGGGTTTACCACCATATGTTCTCTAAGGCCTGCGTGTCAAAGGGTACGTATATATATATATATATATATATATATATATATATATATATATATATATATATATATATATATATATCCACAACGTCATATTTTGTTTTCATTTCTCTAAGTTTAACAATTGACAATCCGTCTGTAATGTACCTGATTACAACACTTAACTGACAGATGTGTGCTATATCTGGTGTTGAATCAAGGAGGAACTAAAATTGCCAGATTATTTTTGTTCGTCGGCATTGATCGCGTGGATCATTTCAGCCAATTATTGAATGAGGCCTTCAAACCTGGCTTATTTTGAGACGTGATCTGATAAAAATGAATCAGACTGGCTAACGAAAGCTCAAACAGACCAAAGAAAACGTTAAGTCTACAATCTTTCCACCAGGTTAAGCTAACGTACGCATATCAGCTATTACACGCCTCAGTACATGTTCCCAGTATGGCTGTACTATTCCGCCAGTGAGCTTTGCCTTGTCAAGTGAGCATATGATGGCACTCGGTAGGTGATATGGTCAATACCAAGCTGACTGCTTTTACTTCCCAGAATATTTCCTAGTAAGTCGAAGCAATGGAGGGGTGTGTCTAAAAATATTGGTTGCCTGGAGACAAAACTACCATATGGTCATTTATAGTATATTGGCGAATGTTTAAGAGGGTCCACTACCACTTCATCAGAACCCATAGGGTCCACTTGCCACCAGGAAAGCTGACACCCTGGCCAGTCCGACACTGAATCGAGGCTAGGTCGACCTGGGAGCCTGGGTCAATTCAATAAAAACAACAACCTCGATTTGAATCCAAACATCTGACCACCGGGCCAGCAGACAAGCGTTCTAAGGTGCTAAGGAAACGGTTAAAATTTAGTAGCATATTCTGTACAGCAGACACGCGAGCTAAGGTAACGGTTAAAAGTTAGTAGCATATCCTGTACAGCAGACAAGCGAGCTAAGGAAACGGTTAAAAGTTAGTAGCATATCCTGTACAGCAGACAAGCGTACTAAGGTAACGGTTAAAAGTTAGTAGCATATCCTGTACAGCAGACAAGCGTACTAAGGTAACGGTTAAAAGTTAGTAGCATATCCTGTACAGCAGACAAGCGTACTAAGGTAACGGTTAAAAGTTAGTAGCATATCCTGTACAGCAGACAAGCGTACTAAGGTAACGGTTAAAAGTTAGTAGCATATCCTGTACAGCAGACAAGCGTACTAAGGTAACGATTAAAAGTTAGTAGCATATCCTGTACAGCAGACAAGCGTACTAAGGTAACGATTAAAAGTTAGTAGCATATCCTGTACAGCAGACAAGCGTACTAAGGTAACGATTAAAAGTTAGTAGCATATCCTGTACAGCAGACAAGCGTACTAAGGTAACGGTTAAATGTTAGTAGCATATCCTGTACAGCAGACAAGCGTACTAAGGTAACGGTTAAAAGTTAGTAGCATATCCTGTACAGCAGACAAGCGTACTAAGGTAACGGTTAAAAGTTAGTAGCATATCCTGTACAGCAGACAAGCGTACTAAGGTAACGATTAAAAGTTAGTAGCATATCCTGTACAGCAGACAAGCGTACTAAGGTAACGGTTAAATGTTAGTAGCATATCCTGTACAGCAGACAAGCGTACTAAGGTAACGGTTAAAAGTTAGTAGCATATCCTGTACAGCAGACAAGCGAGTTAAGGAGACGATTAAAAGTTAGTGGCATATCCTGTACAGCAGACAAGCGAGTTAAGGAGACGATTAAAAGTTAGTGGCATATCCTGTACAGGACGTCACAATCAACTCCGGCATTTCTTTTTGCTGTTTCTGATTTACTAGACAAGCTTTACGCTCAGTAGTTTGCTACTGCTTTCTAAACAACAGACGCTCATACCATTGCAATCAGCGCAAGACTGTCTGCTTCCAAATCGTCTGCGGTAGATGTGGAAACCTCGACTCGCTGTGTCGGGTCTTTGTGAAACGCATTCACTACCCTAATCCACAGCGTTATAACTAAAGTAAAGGGGTGTTTCACACTTCGTGAGGCTTATTGGTGCCATACCAATATTTGTATAGACTAATAAAGGGTGTATTTTTAATGACTGTGCAGTGTTTGAAATTATTTCCGTTCCAAATTTTGTATTCATCCTCTGTAAATTTCATACAACATAACAGGTAAATACAAAACTCGGACCGGCAATATTTTCAAACACTGCACAGACATTAATCACACACCTTGTAGCACCCGATGGATGATATGGTCAATACCAAGCCGGCCGCCTTTACTTTGCATGACATGTCCTGGTACTCAGATAAGCGTGCTAGGTTAACGCTGGAAAATGTTGCATGTCCTTTGCAGGACTTTGATTTTCTAGATAATTGTACGTTAAGCTATTTTGCCATTGCTCTCTGGACGAGAAGCTCAACGTAATGCCGTTGAAGGGATTAAAACAACGCCTACCTCACCATCAGGGCACAAGAAGTTTAAAATTGAGCGCTCTTATCCTGCCAATCACGTCGACGTCGTCAGCTCCATTAAATATCAACACTGCGTGCATGTGTATATTCATGCGGCTGTTTCTCAATCCGCAATGCCTGACACTAACCGAGGGCGCGGCCCCCCAACCAGCTGACACATTCAACGCCAGGCCGGTGTTTTACTAATCCTATTAACAAAATCCTGTTTGGAATACTCCCTAAAATATTCCCAGGAACACATGCACGCACATGTTCTAACGCCACACGTTTGGATCCCGTGGGGCTATTTGGGGAATTGCGAAGACTGGATGAGCACCTGCTTTCGCATGCATGCAGGAATGAGTAAGTAATGCGAC
>OY992887.1:77774304-77776804 GCA_963921405.1 Cepaea hortensis
GCGATTTCAACAGCCACTCGCAGAGCTGGGGCTATGATCACATGGACCAGAGAGGAGAGAGACTGGAAGACTGGCAAGATGAGAATAGATTCATGTTGATTAACAAGCCGTCCGACCCACATACTTTCTACTCGAGATCATGGCACTCTACAACTACACCTGACCTGGCTTTTCATTCACCAGACCTGGAGTGGAACATTACACGAACTGTTGGGAAACAACTTGGTGGCAGTGACCATCGGCCAGTCTTTCTAACCGTAGAAAATGAGCTTGTAAGTGAAAGCAGCACCCTCTCGAGGTGGAACTACAAGAAAGCAGACTGGGCAATGTACAAGCATCGCACCAGCATACTGGTTAGAAACCTGAACACTGAGAAAGACATAAATAAAGCAGTTGAAGAGTTTGGGAAATGCATACTACAGGCAGCGCGAGAAACAGTACCAAGAGGAGCCCGTAAACAATATAAACCCTACTGGAGTAGTGAACTGGAACAGTTGCATAATGATGTTGAAGTGTGTAGAAAGCAAGCAGAGGCCACACCCAGCCAAGAGCACCACAATAAATTCCAGCATGCAAAAGCCAAATTTCAAAGGGCCAAGCTGCAGGCTAGACGGAAAAGCTGGCAGGAGAAAACGGAGTCTCTGAACTTTGAAAGAGACACAAGGAAATTGTGGAAGCTAATAAAACAGCTTAATGACGAGGGCACAGGGAGAAACTCAAAAATTGCACTACATAAAGATGGAAAAATCTTAACAAGAAAGCAAGCAGCTGACCATTTTGCGGACTCGTTCGCACAAGATAGCAATATCAAAATTAGTCCAGAGAAACAACAAGAGATTCGAGAGAAACGACAACATACAGGACAGAAGGAAATAGTACATGAGGTTCTGGAGGCACCCATCACAATCAGCGAACTGGAGCTAGCCATATCAAAACTGAAAATGAGGAAGTCACCAGGAGCTGATGGTATCTCCAATGAAATGATCAGGAACCTAGGAACAGAGGCCAAAACAAAGCTGTTGCAGATCTTCAATAACAGCTGGACCTTAGGCAGTGTTCCACAAGCCTGGAGAGAAGCAATCATGATACCCCTCCTAAAATCAGGGAAAGATGGTTCCATTGCCTCTAGCTACAGACCAATTAGCCTCACCAGCTGTCTCTGCAAAACACTGAAGCGCATCATCAATCACAGACTGCAGTGGTACATTGAAAGTAAAAACATCCTTGTGCCACAGCAGGCTGGCTTTAGGCAGTGCTACTCTACGGAAGATCAGACAACCTACCTCTCTCAAGAAATTGAGGATGCATTCCAAGAGAAGAAGCTGGTGCTTGCGGCATGGATAGATCTGAAGAAAGCCTTTGACAAAGTCTGGAAAGAAGGTCTGATGAAGAAACTGAGAAACTGCAAAGTCAATGGAAGAATGTACAAATGGGTGAAAGCATACTTGCACAACAGAAGAGCCCGAGTACAGATAGACGGACTCAAGAGCAAGAAAGTACTACTGCGTCACGGTGTCCCCCAGGGCGGAGTCTTGTCCCCCACACTTTTTCTAATCTTCATCAATGATCTTGTTGCTCACCTACCGCATGGAATTAAAGCGGCAATGTACGCCGATGACCTGGTTCTATGGAGCACAAATGAATATGCATCAATGGCCACCAGATTGCTACAAAGATCTGTAGATACATTTGCTGCATGGGCAAATAGATGGTGTGTCAGCATAAACACTGACAAGTGCAGCACCACCCTATTTACCCTCTCTCCAAAACAAAAGGCAGGGATCATCCAGATAAATGGAACACCCCTAAGAGAAGATAAAGAACCAACATACCTTGGAGTAACATTTGATGGCAAGCTGACATGGAGAAAGCACATCAACAAAGCAGTAGCAAAAGCCAGAAGGAAAATAGCCATCCTGAGAAAGCTAAGTGGAACCACATGGGGAGCCAGTACGAAAATACTTAGCAAAGTTTACCAACAGAGCATACGACCACACCTGGAATATGGGTCAACTGCGTGGGGTTCAGCATCAAATACCACACTACAAGAGCTGGACAAGGTGCAAAATCAAGCACTTAGAGTCACCACAGGAGGGATGAGATCAACCCCTATAGTGGAAATGGAGAAGATGGGGAGGACACAGGCACTGAGTGAGCGCAGAGATACGAAAACGCTAATACAAGCAGAAAAGTTCCTCAGCTTGCCAGGCCACCCTATGAAGAACAGATTTGAAAACCTAGCTATGGGGCGGTTGAAAAGAAGTAGTTTTATCCACCAGGCCAAACGACTCTGCAGAGAAACCACTGATCTGCCCACAGTTGGTATCCCCCTAACAACTATTCCAGAGCGAACTCCATGGAAAGATGAGCATAGACTATCATTACAAATCCAGACAAAAGTGAGAGGAATATTTGACAAGGAAGAACAGAACAGTGTGCAGCGCAGAACAGCCACTCTCAGCTTCCTTGATGAAGAATACCCACAGGACCTCTGGATCCG
>OY992887.1:77781804-77836804 GCA_963921405.1 Cepaea hortensis
TGACTACATTCTCATTAGCAGAAGATTTAGAAACGCGCTAACAGTAGCAAAAACAGTTCCCAGTGCTGATTGTTATAGTGACCACAGATTACTCACATGAACATTGAGGATAAAGTTGAAGAAAGTCAAGTATATAACAGGAAACACTAAATAGGATTTGTGTACATTGAGTAATGACAAGGAAATACAAAACAAATTCAACATAGAAGTACAGAACAGATTTGAAATATTGTCTGATCTAGAGATATTATTCCAGGATGTGGATGATCAATGGGAACCGTTGAAGAATTCAATCAATGTGGCTGTAGAAACAACTATTCCAAAATTAAAGAAGTTGGGTCGTAAGAAATGGATGACTGAATAAATTTTACACCTCATGGAAACAAGAAGACTCAACAAAAATAATTATGTCAAATATGAAGAAATCCACAGACAAGTCAGAATATTATGTAAGGAGGCAAAAGAATCATGGCTTGAGGAAAAGTGCTTAGAAATTGAAAACCAACACAACAGTCAAAATACCAAATTAGTGCACAAAAGAATTCAGGAACTTACTAATAAAAGAACAAGTAATCAACAGGGTGTCTAAAAACTAAAGATGGCAAAATCATAATAGAAAAAAACCAGATTCTACATGTATGGACAGATTATGTGAAACACCTTTATGATGATAACAGAGACGAACAGTATGATATTAGATTTAATAATGAAGGACCGTCAATTTTGGAGATGGAGGTTCGAAATGTTCTTAAGCATATGAAAGCTGGCAAAGCCCCCGGTGCAGATAACATCACAACAGAAATGATTAAAGCTTTAGAAGAATTTGGACTAGAGCAAGTCACCAGACTGATAAACACATTATATGATCCTGGAGATATACCTCCTGAATTATGTAACTCTGTATTTATTGAAATCCCCAAAAAATCAGGAACCTTGGAATGTGATCAACATAGAACAATTAGTATAATGAGTCACATCAAAAAAATTTTGCTAAGAATTATCATGCAAAGAGTGAGGAAGAAGATACAACCTGAAATAGGGGAAGAACAATGTGGGTTTGTAGAAGGAAAGGGTACAGTAAATGCTGTGTATATGCTGCGAACAGTTATTGAACGTCCTATAGAAGTAAACAAGGATATATATCTTTGCTTTATTGACTATACAAAGGCTTTTGATAGAGTTAGACATGTCAACATGGTGGATATGCTTGCAGATCTACAAATTGATGGGAAAGACATTAGACTTATAAAAAACATATATTGGAAACAACAAGCTGCAATAAGCATTGATAATGAAGTGGGACAATATCAGCCAATTAAAAGAGGTGTTAGGCAGGGATGTGTGATGTCTCCAGATCTTTTTTCCCTATACAGTGAAAATATTTTCAGAAATGTAGAGGATATAAATGGAATCAGCATTGGAGGACGAAACATCAATAACATTAGATATGCAGATGATACAGTATTAATTGCAAACAATGCGCAGGACCTGCAACAATTAGTAGATGCGGTTGTTGTACACAGTGAGCAACTGGGGTTAGAATTAAATTGTAAAAAGACTCAGGTTATGGTCGTCACTAGGAAGGAAGAAGTGCCACAATGTAATATACAAGTAAATGGAAATATTCTTCAACAAGTGAATCGGTACAATTATCTTGGAACAGTCATAACATCTGATGGGAGATGCCTTGAAGAGATTAGAACAAGAATCGCCATGGCGAAAGTAGCCTTTAGCAAGATGAAAAACATTCTGACCAATAAAAAGATGTCAATTGAAACGAGAAAAAGAGTGTTGAAGGGATACATAGAGCCTGTTCTTTAGTATGGATGTGAAACTTGGACAATGGGCAGTCAAGCTGAAAAACATCTGATGGCTGCAGAAATGTGGTTTCTGAGGAGAATGCAAAGAATACCATGGACAGACAGAAAAAGCAATGACCAAGTACTACAGGAGACAAATGAACATCGTAAACTGATTAGAGAGATTAGACGTAGACAGTCAAAATTTTTTGGACATGTTATGAGAAGAAATGGATTGGAGAACTTGGTGACAACTGGCAAGATCGAAGGAAACAGACCAAGAGGCAGACCGAGAGGAAAATACCTGGATGGATTGGCCACATGGCATGGAAGAGACAGGAACACTGAGCTGATCCACGACACTGGTGATCGAGTGAAATGGCTAGTCATGACTGCACACGCTTTCCGGCATGGCACATGATATATTGATTGATAAGAAAGAGACAAACATTATGATCTGGGCATGCGATTAGAAAAAAGGCATTAGAGAACATCGAAAACTGGAGGGAAAAAAATCAGTGGGAAAAGAGGCAAAGACAGACCAAGAGAAATTATCCTGGATGGACTATACGATGACACGGGAGAATATCATCAGCAGAGTTGCCCCAGGACACCAAGAACCGAGATCTGCGGAGAGACATGAACGCCTACGCCAGCTAGCAAGGAATATGAAGCGCGAAGCACCGCTCTATGTTTCAGTTCTCCTTACCTCTTTAAAATATAAAGGGAAAAAAAAACCCAACAACATAGCGTTTCGATTTTCAACGTTTTAATCAACGCCCAGGCATGTAGATAGGCTCAGCGCACAAATGCTAATTCAGAAATTAGAAGAATTGATTGCAGTTTGATTCCAGCACAGGGAGAGATAAATGAAATAGCCCGCTGAATTACTTGATCATACATGCCGCAGTTTTATCGATCTCCCTCGTTATGTTGATTACTGAAGCTGGAATTATGCGAGAAAATAAAAATAAATTCGTAGCATTATTTATGTTATTTATTGGATTCTTCTTTCCCTTCTTCGCGCGTCACACCCAGTGATGCATCTCAACGGTCAGTGTCTCCGACATAGGCACGGTTTATTTCCTCTAGACTTATTCTACCCCGGGTAACGGGTGCCATGGGCAAACTTTGCTTCATCTAGACTTATTCCACCCCGGGTAACGGGCGCCATGGGCAAATTTTGCTTCCTCTAGACTTATTCCACCCCGGATAACGGGCGCCATGGGCAAATTTGGCTTCCTCTAGACTTATTCCAACCTGGGGAACGGGCGCCATGGGCAAATTTTGCTTCCTCTAGACTTATTCCACCCCGGGTAACGGGCGCCATGGGCAAATTTTGCTTCCTCTAGACTTATTCCACCCCGGGGAACGGGCGCCATGGGCAAATTTTGCTTCCTCGAGACTTATTCCACCCTGGGTAACGGGCGCCATGGGCAAAGTTTGCTTCCTCTAGACTTATTCCACCCTGGGTAACGGCGTCATTCGCATTCGTCGTGCGTTCACAGCGCTATCAAGACAAGTCACGTGAACAAGTCAAGAAGCCTGATACGTGGGAGGATTATGGCACGTGGCAAGAACACCAAGAGACATGTAGCATCCAAGATGTGCAGCGTGGGAGCCGACAAGACCATCAAGAAGACGAACGTGGAGAACCTGCCTGCGAGCTGAAAGAACCTGAAACTACAGTCATTACTGAAGCTACCACGATGAAGATCGACGACAGCCCACCACAGACAAGAGCCAAGACAGCTGGGAAGGAGGAGAAAGACACCAGAGTCGGAAACACCGATTAAAAAACAATCAGATGGGTTGTCAAGCGTTTTCAAGTGGAGCTGTCAGACGAACAAATCACGAATCAGCTACAATAAGAGAATCTCAACATCCGAATCTTGAAGGCGGAGCGAATCCTGACATACTCAAAGATCCCTATCACGCTGGCGGTTGTGACGACTGAGAGCAGCGAGATACCACGTCATGTATCGATAGACAAGAAAGTACAACAACCTGAAGGATTCATACCAAGGATTACTCAATGTTCCAGACGCCAGAAGGCCGGCCACAGCAGAAAAGCATGTCGCAGTAAGACGGAAATTTGCCGGTACTGCGCCGATCACCACGCCTTCAAGGAGTGTCCGCTGGCCAAGCTGGACACGGACTTCCGAGCACCCAACAACAAAAGAAAGTGAGCCAACTGCTTGGGCAAGCATGGAGCAAGACACTTGGGCTGTCCGAACCTCCAAAGACACAGAGACGTCTTAAAGCTCGCCATTACCACAAAGAGACCATTCAAGGAAGCAATGCGGAGGGACGAGACAGCCACGGGTATATCACATGCTGAAAGAGATCAACTGCAAAAAGAGATAGACGAGTTGAAGAAACAAATCAAAGCACTGCGGACGCCAACTCCGACTAGCGACAACGAAGAAATACTGGCGGAAAAAAGGAGATCCAACAAAACATCAAGAAAGAAGTGGAACATATGGCCGAGATAAAGAAGGAAAACGAAGAAATGCTACGCACCATTAAAGCGGAGATAGAGCTGCTGAAAGCTGAAATTGAAGTAATCCGAAACAAACCAACAGAAGCTATGCAAGAGAACGCAGACAAGCCGCAATATGAAATCCAGCAAAGTACCGAGCCTGAACCGCAAGCTAAGGCCACCAGCCCAACCAGGACACCAAAGCAATCCAAGAGGGAAACATCCCACCAGATCTCTGAAGGCGGCACAGAATACCCACCCGGACTCAGCCAGGAGGAGTGCCTAGAATCGATAAAATTGGAGGAACGCAGGCACCAGGAATTCAAAAGGCGCTGGGACGAAAGAGAAAAGAAGAAGCCCAAGAAACTCAGGAGACCGGTAGTATGCCCACATATAATTACCGACTCTGAGGATGGACCCGGCTACACGTACTATATAGAAGACGGAGAGATGATCCCATGGCTGACCGCAGAGGAAGAAAGCGAAAGGCAACAGAAACTCAAAATCGGAAGTGAAAAAGGGCGCAAGGAGGAAAATGAAAACATCGAAAAGCTCCTACAGAAAATACACAAAGAGGAGGCAAAAATACCAAATAAAAAGTCCTTTTAAGGACTACAACCAGTCAAGTCAGACGAACTAACAGCCTTCACTAACAAAAGACACCATCAGAGGAAACGGGAATAAAGGACAGCCGCCGACCGATCCTTCAGTTGACGACACAGATACAAACCAACATAACCAGTCCGAAATAGGACTCACTCGTAAGAGCGCACAAGACAAGAATTAGGGTGAATGAACCCACAAAAACCACGGACCTCAACAATAACCACAGCTGAAGAGGCAGGTTGAACGAGGCCAAATTTGGAATTTTTTTTTTTTTTTTGAAATTGGAAAGTTTGCTTCCCCTAGACTTATTCCACCCCGGGTAACGGACGACATCTACCCGTGGGTAGGTTTTCTCATTTAAGTTTTGCCTGGACAGTGACTTTATGGCCTGCACTTTGCCATTTCCAACTGCAATGGGGTTTTCAATGTGCATAGTTTGCATACGGGGCTTTCTGTTTTCGCCCTAATCCGAGAAGGCCAAGGGTCCGATCTCTGATTGAAACAGTGTCGTTTGTGATGTTATTTAGCAAATGACAAGATAATGATGGTGCCATGGCAGTTGCTGTCTTTAGTTTGTGCACTGTCAGACTTTCACAGATTCTAATCCACTGGATAATAAGGTAGGGTGGCCTATTTCGTTTCTCGTCGTCTTTCCTTTCCAGGCAGTTCTCTGAAAATTATTTGGTACCCACTTTAAGAGGCTGGATCGACTCTAGTTTTCATTGTACTTGGAAAAATGGGTGAAGTTATTAATGTTGTTAAGTTAAAGCTAGCCAGGCGGCTGAGTAGTCTCGAAGTATGATGTCCACCTCGAGTGCTGGAGGTCCCGGGTTCAAGCCCCGGTGAGTGCTGGGATTTTTTCACGTGGACTTCTAGTAACAAAACCCCATCTGACATGTCTCCACCTTGCCGTGGTAGAGGGGCTTGCGTGTCCCAATGACCCCAAGAGCTATGCCGACGGAAGAACAACTACATGTCGGACAGGTCTTGGGATAGAGACCAGATCAAGAGAGACACAACCTGCTGCTCTGCGGGTAGACTGAGGATAGGCAGTCAAAGTCCGAAACAGGCGCACGATGCCACTAATTCTTGGTCCAAACACATACTCTAAGGTACGCAGCTGAGGGATATGGCTGAACGCTTCTAAGTCAATATCCCCGGATGTGAGGGCCGGGCCGATACTCACCCATTGCAAGTAGAGGAGAGATGCTGAGCCTGCTGCATGCTTGGTCCAGACACGTGTTCTACGGCTCCCAGCTGAGGGATATGAGGGATCCCCAGGATGAAAGGGCTTGGTCGTTACTCGCTCTCTGCTGCATGAAGGTAAGGGCTGAGCCGGCAGCATATGTAGTCTACCTCGTGAGCGTTACTAAAAAAGCGACCAAATCGCACGCAATGGCTACGATGCAAATCTGTACTAGAGTTCAATGAGTGAGCGTAGTCAAAGGTGGAAAAACGTCTCATTAACACGAAATGGAACGCTTGGCTAGCGAACCCATTACGTGGAAGTCCGAAGCGGAAGCTTGCCGAGTGGAAATCGTCACATTAAAACGAAATGGAACGCTTGGCTAGCGAATCCATTACGTGGAAGTCCGAAACGAAAGCTTGCTGAGTGGTTGTCGTCTACAGACTGGCCGTTTCTGGTCTGTGCGGGGAGCGGCGAGGGACGAAAGAAATGCCCAGTATATGGAAGTGAGGATTTAAAGCAGCCATGAGCAGGACGTGGCTTTTCCTTAAGTGAGCCCAGTCTCATAGCGCTATGTGCCGGCTCTACAATTATGGAAGCCTCCATCGATTTCGGAAAATACCCATGAATTGTCCCTGTTTCCCCTTGAGGGCTGACCGTAAAGTTTTGGCAGTTCTAACTTAATCAGCAGAGATGTGGACGACACCACAGCAGTAAGAGTCGAATGTCCCTCGAAACCACGGGAAGGCAAATCCGTTTACCTAACGCCCGCTGAAGTTGGTTGTGCTGGCCTAAGGGCGCAAATAAATCAGGCACAACGAAAAAACGTCCAAGTGAAATGTCCCTCGTGCCTGCCTAGTTTGTCTTCCGGTCGGAACAGCTCTGACTATCTTGTTTTCCGGCCGGAACAGCTCTGACAATCTAGCCTTTCGGGCACAACGTCCGTACTCGTTCCTGGTTTGTGCGGGGAGCGGCCTGTGGCAAACGAAATGCCCAATTCATAGAAGTGAGGAACTAAAGCAGCCATGCGCAGGACGTGGCGATTTCTTTGGCGAGCCCAGCACCAGAGCGCTATGTATCGGCCCAGCAATTATAGAAGCCTCCTTGGATGGCGGAAAATGCCCATGGACTGTCCCTGCTTTCCCTTGAGGGCGGACCGTGAAGTCTTCGACAGTTCTAACTTGACCAGCTCCGCTCTTGATGGCGCCACAAAAGTGAGAGTCCCTCAGGAATGCAAGGGTGCATAACAAAACACACCGTAATTAGTCTGAAAAAACACTCTGGATGAACGCAGAAGAAGAGGAAGAAGAAGAAGTAACTAAATTTCCACTGGTCTCTGGGCAGTGAGATCGGACGCCAGTGTATATTGTTGCACGCGTAAAAAATCCCTTAGCACTTGGAAATCGAAAAAGAGTAGCCTAACGGTGCTGCCCGGGCAAAAATTTTGAGTTAAAAATCTACCGAAAATATTTCAGGACCCTCGCCAGTTCTACGGAGTTCGTTCACTGAGCTGAAATTCTCCGGACTCAGGCTTGAGTTAAGAGTAGAACGGAGCACTTATGGGTTACATCCGTGTGCCGTGATGTTGATCCATCAACTAAACTAAACTAAACTAAACTAAACTAAACTAAACTAAACTAAGTTAAAGGCTTTAAGTTAAAGCTAGTTATTAATGTTGTTAAGTTAACGCTAGTTATTAACGTTGTTACATTAAAGTTAGTTGCGTGTTCTTTAAGGACGTCGCAGACAACCCGAGCAGTTTTTGGCTGTTTGTGATTTCTTGACAAGTTCCACATTCAGTAGTTTGCCATTGCTTTCTGAAAGCCCGTCACACATACCATTGTATGAAAAGCAGCACAAGGCTGTCTACTGCCAAATCGCCCGTAGATGTGTTTCGCAAGCGGTATGCGGGATTACGAATTGCGTTGGTAACCTCTTCGCCACAGAGCCGGTATAGTAATGCAGTATGCAATATTAATTACCACCCCGATCGATCTAAGCCGGAGATGTGGGAGAATAGTAGCTAGACGTTTGCCGGCCAGCCCGGCGGTGAAGGGTTAGAATTCGCACCGAGGCAGATTTTTTAAATTTACCCCAGCTATAAATTGGTATCAGGAAATGTTTTGGGACGTGAAGGCGGCCTGTGTGGTATTGATCACATAAACCCTCCAGTGCTGATTGCTATATACACATCTAACAGCGTATGCCCAATACACGGTAAGTCGCATGTAAAAGTACTTACTTACAATGGATCTAAATACTCCAGTCATTAATATTGACTTAATCGGATGACATATCGGAAATATATATGTAATAACTGAATGTGACTACATGTAATACACGTGGTACGGTTTTACTGATATAGCAAGAACTAAACAATGTCACATTCTCTACAACTATGATGGGTTATAACTGGAAAAGAACATATCAGATGCAAACCGTTCTCGGAATTATTCACGGTGTAACAATAGAATCACCTTCAATACATTTCCTTTAAGATACCTTACTTCGAGCAGCGTAACTGACTCGGTGCCAAACAAAAAGTGGGATTGGACCAGACATTGTACACAGTCAAATGAACAAGTATTATAATGTACATTTCCGTTCACTGAGCCTTGAAACTGATGAGGATGCTACGAAACAAAACAAACAACATGATGACCCTAGTATGGCGATATATGGTCCTTCTGTCCAAATAGGAGGTCATATTTGGCGATATATTATTCCTCGACAATGAATCAGTTAACACTATAGTCAACGCCCAGTCTGGTGTAGGAGATATCCAGGGAACACATGTTTACAATCTCTTTCAGTTGAATTATCGCACTGGTGATAACCCTGACAGCATTGTTGAATCGATGCCAGTTCAGTGCAGATTTGAGGTTAAGGAACAAGGGAAAGAAAGATCAGATAGTTCCAGGTCTGGAAAACACGGAGGATGTGCCAGGGCAGTCACAAGTAGGAATATAAATGATGAAACATGATCGTGCAGACGAACCAAACTGTTGCTTCTCTATTGTCAACGAACACGCTTCTGCAAGGGCTACAAAAATGTTCTTCATAAGGATAACCCCCATAAGCATTTTAAAAATAAAATTACCGTCTCTGAGCAACTTCTGAAGAAAAACATAAAGTTTGGCAAGCGCACATTCTTGAATCAAGAATAATTTCAACTCATGCTGCATATAAAACATCATCATCACGTGCCGTGTTGATAAGCGTGGACGGTAATGTTTCGCCATCTCACACGATCACCAGAGTCGTGGATCAGCTCCGTGTTCTTGTCTCGACCATACAACGTGGCCAAGCCATCCAGGTATTTACTTATCTCCTTTCCCTTTGTTCTTTTCCCCCCAATCTTGTAAATTATCAAGTTATTTCTTCTCATAATATGTCCGAAAATTGTGAATACGTCTAATTTCTTTAATCAGTTTACGGATTTTATTTGTTTCTTGTAGGACTTGGCTATTGTTTTATTTTTTATTTTCCTGTATGTCCACTGCATTCTTTGCAGTTTTCTCAGAAACCAAATTTCTACAGCCATTAGATGTTTTTCAGCTTATCTGCTCATTGTCCACGCCTCACATCTATACAAAAGTACAGGTTCTATGTATCACTTCAACACTCGTTTTCTTGTTACAACTGACATTCTTTTTTATTGGTCTGTATGTTTTCCATCTTGCAATAGGCTAACTTCGCCATGGCGATTCTTGTTATAATGGCTAAACATGAATTGTGTTCAGGCGGATGATAGACTTGGCTAGCGAAGACACCATTTTTTATGGGTGTCTAGTTGGCTTCATTACACGGATTTATTTTTCCAGCTACTTCTAGGATTTCTAAACACTGATATGTCTATATACATTTCCTTTTGTGCTTATTAGAACAATTAACGGTTTTTCCATCATCATCATCATCATCATCACCACCACCACCACCACCACCACCACCACCACCACCACCACCGCCACCGTCACCGCCGTCGTCGCCGCCGCCGCGCCCGCCCTCGCCGTCGCCGCCGCCGTCATAGAATGGCACTCCGCATTGAAGGTCGGTTGTAATGAGTCTATGAGTCTGCCCGAGTCTTCACGTGACACTTCTCAAATTTCCACACAGCTCAAAGGACACCTCGCGTGCCGTTCGGTAATGACAATAAGAACAGCCTGACGCAGTATATTCAATATGCCTCATTAGCTGGTAAACGTGTCGCTGACAGAACGAGGGTATAAAGGTGTTAGACACGGAAATGGCTGCTGCAACGGCTATCGTGCTCACTCGTAGGGATTCTTAATAGTTGTTTAAAAAACGAATGACATGACGAGGGGAGAAAGACGAACGCACAGGTCGGAGCAGAAGATTACGCAATTAGGGACAAAAGGCCAAAGCATAGTCAAGCAAAACTGCCGTAGATGAGAGAGCACCTGTGAATATGCCCTGCGTGTATTAAAGTCTGCTCCTAATAATAGTAATGGTTGTAAACGGCATATACACAAATTCACAAATGCTGACTGACTTTCGTAGATGTAGAAGACAGAAGTAGAAATTATAGAACACATTAATCAACATAACAATTACAACCTTTAGTTATCAATCTGGAATCGAATCTGTTACTTCTACTTTACGTACGTACCACGTTTTCTGTCAGCGAGAGGTTGTGGTTACTTAAAGGTTAATCTCCTTACTTAATCCCCTCACGTGACTCCAGCTTGCCGCTGTAAAGACGCTGAAGAATGCATTAACAGGTATTGATCGACATCCATAGTGAGTCAATGAAACAAAGTGGCGTTGTTTGTTCATCAAGAATGATGATGACCATTCATTTCATCCAGTGGGGTTGAAAGTTTGGAGCCGTGAGTTCTAAGATAGGTCTATTTGGGCTCGAAATGTACTTTCACAATGTGGACAAAGATTGCTCGAAGTTCTAGGAGGAGGATCTCCTGCAGTGGTCTTTTTTGTCCAGGATTTTTTTTTCCACAGCTCTTGCAGTCCTGTTTGCTTCACAAGTGACTACACCCTTGCGTAAAGATATACATCATGAATTTCGGTCTTTGGCAGCAGTTTCTCAGGTTTCGTGATAAATTCCAAAAGCGTTTATTGACATCTTCAGAGTGTCTTTAAAACGTTCCTTGGCTGCCTTGGGAGCGTTTACAACTGCGCAGCTCGCCATAACAAATTCGTATAGGGAACCTGTGATCTGGCATGCGAGTCAAGTGACCAGCCCAGCGAAGCTGATTCTTCATTAGTAGAGTATGGATACTGGGCATGGGCGCTCTTTCTAGGACTTCAGTGTCTGTGATCTTGTCTTGTCATTTAATCTTCAATAGCTTCATAGGGTAGACTGTGTGGAAGTGGTTTAATTTATTTCCTGGCGTGTCGCTGGTAAACAGTCCAGGTTTCACAAGCATATAGCAGTGTGGATAATACGACTGCTTCGTAGACTTTCAGCATGGTTTGAAAGGCTTATTCTATTTCTGTCCCATACATTATTGTACAGTCCGCCAAAGGCCGCGCTGGCCTTGGATATTCTTGCCTTAACTTCGTCATATCCTTGAGAGAACGTTGCAGTCAACCCAGCAGTTTTTGGCTGTTTGTAATCTCGTGGCAAATTTACATTCGGTGCATTTACAGATGCCTGCTTAAATCACGGACAATGTCAATGGTATGCCTCTGCCTTCCTTGGAGGCTGACCGGCAAGCATGCGGCATGCCACAATTTTGAATGGACCTTTTTTGGGTGGAGTGGAAAAGGGGGGGGGCGATGGAAGGGCATAGGTGACGTTATAATTATGTGGCCAAGACATGTCCCCCAAATCTACATGGAAGGATAACCCCGTTAACAGATGTCGGGAAAAAAATCGGACGTGTCAGCCGAAAGGCATACATTTCGCAGCTGTGAAACAGTGTTAGTTTTAAAAAGACACAAAGCAGTTACGTCCTTAAAGAAAAATATCGGAAGAGCGAAGAATAAAAAGAAGAGGAGGTTCTACAGATATGGGCGGAATCAATACTACTATCAGTCTCTAAGAAAGGACGGGACAAGAAAATGCGACACACACAAAATGGTTATCGACCCATCAGTCTATTTAAGGGTGTAGGAAAATTAACGTTGAACATTATCAATACGAGGATAACTTGGCACCTTGAAGAAAACAGCCCCGCCCTCTTGTCAGCATCTAGCGTCATAACTCAACATGTAGAGATCCACTAAGGCTATATAATTTATATAGCTTTAACATAAAATAGCAGACATTGATTGACACTTATAGAAGTTCATGTAAGAAGGAGAGGTTATTAGTACACACTAGACAAGAGAAAACTCGAAAGTTATAGTGGCAGCATTGAGAAACGAATATGTTGCCTATAAATGATAACATGACTTCGCTGAAAGAACAAGTGTTCTTCAACAAACGGCAACATCATCATACTCTTCCTCTTCTGCTGCTACTGCCTTGCATGCCCCAATGGAGAATAGACTCTCAACACCTCACACCTAGTCCTCATATCTATGCAATCTACTGCAGCTTCCTTTATATCCTCCCCAAATTATTCACCTCTCCCTAATTCTCTTTCCTATGTGTTTTGTAAATCTCCCTCATTTTCTTTTGCTCTGAGGGTGCCAGGGAAAGGACTTTCTAGTTCTACTATTAACATGTTTTCTCAATACACATCCCCCAGCGTTAGTGTCTTTTTTTCAGCTGGATGTATTTAACTTTCTCTATAAGCTCCACAATAGTCCTTCCGTCATACCGTTTTAGTCCTTCTATTCTCTGAAAGAAGAAATATAATATTACAAAATTATCATTTTGTGATTATGTGAAGCAAAGTGAAAAGAGCAGGAACACAACTTCTAAAAATACGCGACAGAGTGTTGTTCTTAGGCCATGTGGAGGGAAATGCCCCTCACAGTGAAGGTTTGACCCTGATGTTATTTAAAGAGGCAGAGAAAGCACTTATAGAGTAGGAAGAGGTGAATTCTGGAAAAATAACAGTAGCATTTAAAAACCACACTCACGCGCGCGCGCGCGCGCACACACACACACACACACACACACAAGCACGCACGCACGTACGCACGTACGCAAGTGCGATAACAAAAATTAAGTAATCATGAACGTGATCCAGTGTTATGCACAAACAAATGACAAGTGTGAAACAGCTAACAAGGCATTCTACACGAAACTTCAAAGTACTATAGGTAGTCAAAGAAGAGGCAATATCAACATTTTGGCTGATGACTTTAATGTGAAGATAGGATCGGATCATACGTAACCTTGTCAAGCGTCGAAAATCTGTTCAGTTATAGCCATGTTGTCAATAAAGGAAAAGCGTTTCACACATTGCATTCAACTGGTAACACTCAAATTCCCTGCGGCTTCAGCCATTAAGTGTTGGCAACCAATGTTGTGCAGACAGACATACTCAGTAGTGAATCTACGATAACCGTGAGAATAACAAATGTTTCACATGGCCATGTGCCTTGTATATTTATTTCAGTCAGAAATAAAACCTCTCGATCTCAGACCATTTCCATTTGCCATCTCCTCGTGCACCCTCTTGCCTATGGCGCCTGCAATGTCCTGTGTCCATGTACAGGCTGGTCGTGCACCCTCAAGCCCACGGCGTCTGCAATGTCCTGTGTCCATGTACGGGCTGGAGTGCACCCTCAAGCCCACGGCGTCTGCAATGTCCTGTGTCCATGTACGGGCTGGAGTGCACCCTCAAGCCCACGGCGTCTGCAATGTCCTGTGTCCATGTACGGGCTGGAGTGCACCCTCAAGCCCACGGCGTCTGCAATGTTCTGTGTCCATGTACGGGCTGGAGTGCACCCTCAAGCCCATGACGTCTGCAAAGTCCTGTATCCACGTACAGGCAGGTCGTTCGCACCTCTTATTCCAGGGACAATGCCGTTAATCACTTTTCTTTCGAAGACACTGTGAAGTTTAAATTGTTAAATTATTTTAGTTTCTGAGACATAATTCTGTTTATTAGCTAATTTGTTTACGATATTCATATTTTGTAGAATTTCACTATGTGATAGAACCCAGACAATATGTTGGAATGTCTTGAAGCAGTGTGATAGAATCTAGGTATGTTGGAATGTCTGGTATGATATAATCTATACATAAGGGGCGTTCATTTGAAATCCGTTCGTGCCGCACCGCGCGTAATTGTGTACGTTGAACATGATCATGTCATAGTCATGTGATAAGTACTGACCATGTGCTTATCGTCCAATGATGCACAGCTTCTGGTTCTGACCGTTGAGAAAATGGCCGGGTTGATCCAAAATCCGTCCAAAGAAGCTCAAAGAGCTGTGATTCAGTTTCTTTCATTTGAAGGAAATCGACCAGTGGACATTCATCGAAGAATGCAGGCAGCGTACGGTAACAAATGTGTGTCAAAGACAACAGTGGCAAACTGGGCACGAATGTTTCGGAAAGGACGTCAGTTCACGATAGATCTTCGACGGCCGGGTCAAGCTCATATTGTTGCAACAGAGAAAACCATCGCCAAAATTGATGCAGCAGTACAGATGAACCGTTGTCGAAGCATACGTTCGCTAGCGAAAGAATTTGATGTGTCAATTGGAACAATTCAAAAGGTCGTTCGTAAGAAACTGCAATATCGGAAGGTGTGTTCACAGTGTATACCATGGATGTTGACCGACCACCAAAAAGAGAAACGCGTGGGATGGTGTTTGAACCACTTGCTGCGTTACAGAGTGGAGGGTGATGCTTGTCTCTTCCGCATAGTGGCAGGTGATGAATCATGGTGTCACCACTTTCAGCCGAGCAGCAAAAGAGAGAGCATGCAATGGACCAAAAGCCAAAACATTCAAGTTACAGGTTTCCGCTGGTAAGGTTATGCTGAGCGCATTTTCTGACCATGAAGGGCTATTGTTGGCCGACTTTAAAGAACCTTGTGTCAACATCAACTCTACCCCTATGGCCAACACTAGACAAGGTGCACAAAGCCATCAAGAATAAACGACCCGGCATGCTTTCTCGCGGTGTGATTTTGTTGCACGATAATGCTCGTCCGCAGTCACAGAGATTGTGCAGGAAGCATTAGCAAGAAAGAAGCAACAACCAGCCTATAGTCCTGATTTGTCACCATATGATTTTCATTTGTTGGGACCTCTAAAAAAGATATCAAGGGGCAACGATTTCACACAGATGCAGACCTAATGAACGCGGTAAAAACTTGGTTCAGTGAGCAACATTCAAAATGAATGCTTTGTTTAATTCTACCAGACCTGTTAATGTTTCTTTCATGCTTTTGTAATAAAGCCATTGGAACGGGTTTCACATGAACGTCCCTAATATATTGGCATGTCTGGTGTGATAGAATCTTGATGTATTGGAATGTCTAATATGATAGAGCCCAAATGCGTTGGAATGTCTTATAGCAGTGAGACAGAACCCACATATGTCGGAATGTCTTGTGTGATACAATCCAACTATGTTGGAATGTCTTGTATGATAGAATCAAGATAAGCCGGAATGCCTTGTGTGATATAACCCAAATATGCTGGAATGTTTTGTTGAAGAAAGCCATATATGTTGGAATGTGGTGTTGAAGGAAGCCAGATATGTTGGAATGTCTTGTTGAAGGAAGCCAGATATGTTGTAATGTCTTGTAACAATGTTATAGAACCTAACACACATGTATGCGTATCCCAACCTATTTGCGGATGTGTCTTGTAGCAGTGTGGAATAATCCACATGACTCCTTGGATATGTACTGCAGGAGTGGAATGGAATCCATACTTGTGGGTATGTGTTCTAGCAATGTAATAGAGCCCACAACGATATGTGTAATATTTTGTGTGACAGTGGGATGGATCAGCAGATGCCGACAGGGCATAATGGTTGAGAAGTGTTCGTGTCCGTCACTAACATAAAGTTACCGGGTTCACACCTCCTCCTCCCTGGTATATGTCAGTGAATTTTTACAACATTCATTAGGTTATAATGATATCACAGGTTCCCTCTGATCTCTTGGGTAGTGAGATTAGATACTCAACCATCTCAGATAACTGCAAAAGTAGGGACGTCGTGAGTGAATGTCTCGCTTGTTGAACGTCCTCCTTCAGTTATAAATTGCTAACGAGTCAATTAACAGTCAATGAATATAAATTAAATGGTTTTAAAAGGTTGGTTGCATATTATTTACATGACGTCGCAATAAGCACCATCATTTTTGGGTTGCTTGTGATTTTCTAGGTATTGTTGCTTTCAATAGTTTTCCATAATTTTCTGAACAACCGACGCTCACGGCGTTGTGAAAATCAACGCAACGCGGTCTGCTCCTAAATCGCCTGCTATTGACTTCGTAACCGGTATGTCGGAATTGTGAAACTGCGTCCACTATCCCTAAGTTAGAGACGTGGCATACATACTTTTCCGCATAAAATGTGAGAGGAAAGGAAGCTTCATCTTCTAGTCCTTTTCATGTGATGTTGATTGTCTTGTTTGACCACAGCCTCCTGTCATTGTGTTGCACGCCTTTCTTTTCCGATACAGATGTTGCTTCATGCCACGATGTCAAGCATCTTCTCTCCAATTCTTCCCCTTTCTCGCTTCCCCTGCGTCCTGCCAATAGTGGTTGTCGTGGCATTTTCCAGTTTACACTATTCTCATAAACTGTCAAACTGTCATCTCTGCCTATAGTACCTTGCCGTGTAGGACAGGGAATTAAGGCCACCTGGCTTGTGCAGTCACCGCGAACTGTGCAGGTTAGGGTTTTAGGGTTTCCATTGTGCCCCCTACAGAAAAAAAAAGCATCCATCACCTGACCGATGATTCGAACCCGGGTCCTTCGAAGGAGAAACCGGGTGTCTTAGCCACTCGGCCAAACGCTACCCAACTATTATCATAACGTGTCCAAAATGTGGGTTGTTTACTTCTGATACGAGTTATCAGTTCTGTGAGTGAGTTAGAGGAACATTTTAATCACTAGGAATTATGACGGCAGCCAGATACAAGCAAACAACCAGACAAACAAGCAAACAACCACATTGGGTATTTGAAATGAAGTCTGGTTGCAGTGTGTGAGCTCTCTGCCTGCATGCCTTCATTGTACCTCTGTGAAGAAGGTTCCCTATGCTGGATAATAGTTCTGTTTAAAGGTCGATAACTCTCAGCTGAATGTATTATACGTGGCACGTTTAACGGGGCTAAGGGGGAATGATTGAATCAGAGAGAGAGAGAGAGAGAGAGAGAGAGAGAGAGAGAGAGAGAGAGAGAGAGAGAGAGAGAGAGAGAGAGAGAGAGAGAGAGAGAGAGAGAGGAAGAGTTCATGAATTTATTCTGCCTTCATTACGGTTAGAAATAAAGCGTTAGAAAAATAGTAATGTGCAAGAGGCATGTTTATTAGAACAGCAAATCTACACACAGAGACAGTCTGCTTTGTAGAGGTTAAGTGCATACAACAACCCGCTGTCTACCTACTTAACTACGTAATTACCTACCAATTTACCTGCCTAGATACTTAATCAACTTACCTATATAACTCTACCCACCTACTCAGTAACCTACACTCCAATAATAACCTACCGCCCTACCTAGGCACATAACAACCCACTCACCTACCAACTCACCTACTTACCTAAACAAATATCTATCTATACACCTGTTTACCTGCCTCCATGCCACCAAACAAACGTATCTACCTATACACTTACCTAAGTATCTGCATACCTACCCGATTGCCTATCTACTTGCTTATCTACCTAACCACGAAATCTACCAACCTAAATGTCTGCTTACCACCCAACCAACAAACTACCTACCTACCTACGTAGTACCTACCTACATACCTACCTACCCACATACCCAACTACCTACCTGCCTACCTACCTACCTACCTATATACCTACCTACCTACCAACCTACCTACCTTCCTGTTTTCCCGCCTGCCTTTCTGTCTGCCTGTCTGCCTGTCTGTCTGCCTGCCTTCCTGTCTTCCTGCTCGTAGGCGGCAGTATCTGTCAGGGTATTAACTGTATATACGTGATAAGAATGTTGTGATTCTCCATGTGTAGCATCTCAAATGTAGTGTATGCTTGATAGTGCCGTCTAGACTTTTGCCCTGCTACCTTTTTATCCGTTTGTGTTTTTGCGATAAACATATTAACAAAAGACTAAACACAGGTCTGTGAAAAATAAAGCAATGCAAATCTTTATGGATCGCTACAGACAAACATCAAAAGTAGAGTGGATGCGCATTTCATATGTCAACACATGGGTGTGAAACATGAAATTTAATATCAGCATAATCACTGGCGAAGGCATTCATGCCACACCACATATCTCGGTCTTGGTGTTCTTAATTAACTATGTTGATGTTATTCCCCCACGCCACCGTCTCACTCCGTCCAGCATCATTTCTCTCTGCCTCTGTTCCCACTGATATTTCCAGTCGTCACGATGTTTTCCAATTAATCTCTCCTCATTAAGTGATTGAAGAATGCTGTTTGTCTCTTTAGTTTAATTTTGTATAATGTTCTACAAACACTTCCCAGTTTATTCTTTCACATTGCATGATTCACTGTCATACAACATAACAGGTTCGATATAACATTTCAGTACTCTCTTACATTCAGTGATAGCGACTTACTGCATAATATGATTTTAAACGACTGAAATGCAGTTTTTACTTGACTTATTCTGCCCTTAATCCCCGTCATGCATCTTCTTCTGATGTTATAACTGCCCCAAGGTATTTAAATTTATCAACTTTGTTAAACATCTTCTGTTCCTGGTTTATATATAATTTGGTGTTATCTTTTCTTTAATATAGTCAGTTTTTTTTTTGGGGGGAGGGGGGATATTTAAGGAAACTCAATGTTTGCACTCTTCATTATTTCAATATCCAAAGGTTGTTGTAGATTTCTCTTCTATTCAAGTATTATCCAAGCTAAAACATTTTATATGAACATGAAGAAGAGAAATACTAACATTTTTCTTTGCTGCTCAGATCTTGAGGAATGTTAGTATTTTTTTGGGTTTTGTCCACGATATTCAAATAACTATCCGCAGTAATTAAGTTCGCATGCCAGTTGAAAGAATATACAAGAGCCTTCGAATATAATAAGCGTTACCGTAGAGTATTCACAATTAATATAACGGAAAAGAGAGTAAATTTATCCAACAAGTACTCAATAAGATCTCAAAGAAGATTGGTGATATACACAAACCCAATAAATGAAAATGGAATATTCTGGGAATTGCGGTGGTCTAGAAAAGATACTTATGTAGGGGGTGTACAGGGATGCGGAGTAGAGGAAGGCCAGAAGGTATATGAGTACACATGACAGCAACAGAGACAGCACATGCGGCTTATGATGATGATTATTATCATGTGCTTTGTCAGCTGACTTAGGCGTTCATGTATTTTCACAGATATCGGTCGGTCCTTGGTTTTCTGGATCAACTGTTGCTGACGATATTCCTTCATGCCACCGTCTTTGTCCGTCCAGAATAATTTCTTTTACTATGTCTTTGCTTTTTAACCCACTGATCTTTCCAGTTATTCCCCAATGTCTCCCTTCTCATCACATGACTAAAGAATGCTGTTTGCTTCTTTCTTATAGTTGTATATAATGTTCTAGTTAGTTAGTTAGTTAGTTAGTCGACAGATCATCCTCATTGCACATCGAACCATTCAGTCCATAAGTGCCCGGATCCCCTCCTCAGCAAATCCCCTCAACGTGTAGCGGCTAACGACGCCATAATATAATATGTATATAATGTTCTAGTTTCATTAACCTTTTACAGGCAATCATTGTTAGTTTCTTTGACAGACCAGGGTATTCGTAACATTCGCCGCAGGAACCACTTTTCTGTTGCTTCTGTCCGTTCCTAATTTTTTCATTGACGTTCCACGATTCGTTGCCATACAGCAAAACAGGTTCTGTTCCAGACCTCATAGATAATGTACACATGACAGCAACAGAGGCAGCACATATGGCGTATGATGGGGATGATAACATCTGTATAACATTTCAGCACTCTCTTTCGCACTCTCTTTCATTGATAATGACTTATGACAGAGATACCATTTCGCAAGACTTTTCTGGACTCAGTGGTCTGCGCAGGACAATATACTGGATGATGGATAGTGGTAGAAGCTCAGACAGTGTGTTTCTAACATTCTAAGTTGTTTGTTAGTCATGTTTGTGCTGTTCTTGACAAGTCTGGAGCCGAAACGTAGGACGTATGTCGTAATTTCACTTATCTATTATTACCTTTGTCCGATAGGAAAATGACTGCCGATTCCATCAGAGATGAACTGGGTGTTTCGTGGGGGACTGGTGTGTTGACATTCTGGTGGCGGCATTATGCACAGTGTATCTGTGCGGGCTGTTGTTTGTCTAGACTCCTGTCTTTTCCACTTTTCACATTGGGCAGTGGGGAGCGTTTTGTGTGATATTCACTGGCACAGGAACGGAGCATAATAGGGACGACCCGTTGCTGTGAAGTTGGAACTGCGACTAACTAACTAACTAACTAACCTTTGTCCGTGTCTATCTATGGCTTAGGGGGGTTAGTGACCGCAGTTTTACAATTTCTCTACACCGGGTCGAGGTGTTGTAATTAGCTGCTGGTGATTTGGGAACAAATCGCTGTGTGTTGATTTCGATGGTATGAACGTCAGCCTTTCAGAAAGCAATGGCAAATTACTGAATGTATCATTGCCTACTAAATCACAAACAGCCAATAAATGAGGGGGGTTATTGCAACGTCCTGTAAAAACGTGCAGCTATAAAAACTTTTATTTTAACTATTACTTTTATTCGACGCTATTATACATTAAGCCGTGTCCTTGACCTAGGGGTTTACGTCTTTCTCCGTAATCCCGTATATTCTCGTGAGAACGTAACCTGCGCGAGAATCGGTAGCGGTTCTCACCGCGTTGGTAACTTACGGGGTATGTGAACCGGTCGCGCAGAAAGCAATGGCAAACTACTGAGCGTAATCTTGCCTAGTACATCAACAGCAGCTTAAAAATGCTGATGTTGACTGCAAGGTGCTGTAAGAGGTATGAAAAAAAAATAATTATACATTAAAAATGTTCCAAACAATATTTCCAATTCATTCGAACGTGGGATGAAATATTCGGGTGGTTTATTGTTTCTGTTTATCTGGTCTTGGGTCCTTTCAAGGTATATTCGTGAGTGTATTCTTTATATATCGCAAGAGAGGCATTAGAGAATATCGTGAAAAGTGGAAAGCTTCGTGTTTTTGTTTTTCTGGTATGCTCTCACTCGCTTTGAACTCAAGCGTAATCCATACAGACTATTTCCATTAGTGCTAAACTGAATTTTGCGTATGGATTAGCTTTACCTATTAACAGTGTCATTCGCCATCAGGCGAACCCACTCTAACTTCAGAGGTGCTTGTAATTTCTTCCCCAAGTCAAGGACGAGAGGTCAACATTTTAGTCCAACTGTTTGGTGCAGGTGGCTGAACCCCTTACCTCGGCATCAGCACACATAATGTTTAAGAACACAGGTTCTTATCCATTCAGCCAGGCTAACCTAAAGCTTTGTGTGAAAAGAGCATAGGGAGACAAAGAGAAATGATGCTGGATGGTCTGATCTATGGAAGACATGAACGCCTACGTCAGCTGACAGGGCACATAATGATGATGCCTTTAATATCCTGCGTCCATCTGCATAAAGATCGACCCTTGCTTCCTATCCACGAACCGTCCCCTGCATTACAGTTCATCCAAGCCACTGTGATCCTTAACACTCGTAGGACCAAAGTTTTTCAGTGTTCACGACACGGTGTTGTCTATGAGTCAGTTTTCTCTAATGTTGAGATCTTGAAGAATGTTCGTATGTTTCTTCGACTTGGTCAATCATCATCATCACCTAGTGCCTTGTCGGCTGGAGTGGACGATCATGCCTCTCCACAAACTACGATCTCCGCCGTCAAGGATCAGTTCATGTGTTGACTCCCTTCCGTGCCAAGACACAAGACTATCAAGAATCCTCTTAAGCAGTTTTCCTCTATATCCCTTTCTGTAAATCTTTCCGGTTGTCACAACATGTTCCAATTTTTGTCATCTCATAAGATGACTAAAAACCGATGGCTGCCTCTTTCTGATGTTTGTGATAAGTTGTCTTTACGACTCAGCTTCTTCTAAAACGCCCTGATTGCGCATTTTGGCTGTCCAATTAATTCTAAGCATTCTTCTATAAAACCCCATCTCAAAGACTTCTATGGATTTTTTCGCCTGGTTATCATTTTTCCAGGGTTCGCAGCCATATGTTGGTCAATAATATAATAACCTTTCAATAAAATGTTACCCTATAAACCATGATTGTCGCCTTTAGTGATTACGGTAATGTCCAGGACTTACAGGAAAGATCCATGTTCTCATTAGTTTGACCTTAGTTTGTTTGCTGGTGGGAGCCACCGCAGCCTAGAAGCTTCCGGCAGCCCGATGGTCATGGCTTCGCGTCAAGGCGAAGTTTTAAATTGACCTGGAGTCTATGTCTGCCCAGCCTAACATGTGTAACAGGAAACGTGATGGGCAGTGAAGGAGGCTGGTGTTACATTGACCACGTACATGTGATGGTCAGTGAAGGAGGCTGGTGTTACAATGACCACATAAATGTGATGGTCAGTGAAGGAGGCTGGTGATACACTGACCACATAAATGTGATGGTCAGTGAAGGAGGCTGGTGTTACAATGACCACATAAATGTGATGGTCAGTGAAGGAGGCTGGTGATACACTGACCACATAAACGTGATGGTCAGTGAAGGAGGCTGGTGATACACTGACCACATAAATGTGATGGTCAGTGAAGGAGGCTGGTGTTACAATGACCACATAAACGTGATGGGCAGTGAAGGAGGCTGGTGATACACTGACCACATAAATGTGATGGTCAGTGAAGGAGGCTGGTGATACACTGACCACATAAATGTGATGGTCAGTGAAGGAGGCTGGTGATACACTGACCACATAAATGTGATGGGCAGTGAAGGAGGCTGGTGATACACTGACCACATCAATGTGATGGTCAGTGAAGGAGGCTGGTGATACACTGACCACATAAACGTGATGGTCAGTGAAGGAGGCTGGTGATACACTGACCACATAAATGTGATGGTCAGTGAAGGAGGCTGGTGTTACAATGACCACATAAATGTGATGGTCAGTGAAGGAGGCTGGTGTTACAATGACCACATAAACGTGATGGGCAGTGAAGGAGGCTGGTGATACACTGACCACATAAATGTGATGGTCAGTGAAGGAGGCTGGTGATACACTGACCACATAAATGTGATGGGCAGTGAAGGAGGCTGGTGATACACTGGCCACATAAATGTGATGGTCAGTGAAGGAAGCTGGTGATACACTGACCACATAAATGTGATGGTCAGTGAAGGAGGCTGGTGTTACAATGACCACATAAATGTGATGGTCAGTTAAGGAGGCTGGTGTTACAAGGACCACATAAATGTGATGGGCAGTGAAGGAGGCTGGCGTTACAATGACCACATAAATGTGATGGGCAGTGAAGGAGGCTGGTGTTACAATGACCACATAAATGTGATGGTCAGTGAAGGAGGCTGGTGTTACAATGACCACATAAATGTGATGGTCAGTGAAGGAGGCTGGTGTTACATTGACCATATAAATGTTATGGGCAGTGAAGGAGGCTGCTGTTACAATGACCACATAAATGTGATGGTCAGTGAAGGAGGCTGCTGTTACAATGACCACATAAATGTGATGGTCAGTGAAGGAGACTGGTGTTACAATGACCACATAAATGAGATGGTCAGTAAAGGAGGCTGGTGTTACAATGACCACATAAATGTGATGGGCAGCGAAAGAGGCTGGTGTTACACTGACCACATACATGTGATGGACAGTGAAGGAGGCTGGTGTTACATTGACCACATAAATGTGATGGTCAGTGAAGGAGACTGGTGTTAAAATGACCACATAAATGTGATGGGCAGTGAAGGAGGCTGGTGTTACAATGACCACATAAAATTATGTGATGGACAGTGAAGGAGGCTGGTGTTACAATGACCACATAAATTTGATGGGCAGTGAAGGAGGCTGGTGTTACAATGACAACATAACCTCTGGAGTGCCTGTTGGTCTGTAATCATTCATCCAGCACCATGTACCCAAAACATCTGAAGGCGTGTCACTGGGTCTGTGGGATGTGGAATTTAATTTATGAGAATATTATGTTAAAAGTCTAGGGGGTTTATTGATTCTCTGGTCACTTGTTAGAATGCAGGGTGATCAGGGATATTTACCACAAACCCCAGGAGAAAAGAATTCAGTCCTTGAAACAATGGCATCTCTGTGTAGGTTTCCCTTCCCACTTTATCACCCTTTAAATTTACTATAGTGCTAGAAGGATATTGATTGCTCACAACATATAAACAACCACTGTTGAACACCACATTTACTTGATGTACACAACAATTTTGGACAAACAGTTCAAGTACTAAATCAAAATCTGCAGTTACATATATATGTGTAATGAACACTATGCATTTTCAGACACGCATGGGAATGATTTGTATTATCTCACTACATTTACACCCTTTTTGCCCAAGAAAACAACAATGCTATTACAAACAACACAACAACCACATATGGGGTCTACTTTCATTTACCCTCATAATTAAGGCAAATAAAGATCTAAGTATATAGAACCCAACATATAAACATTTGTTTCTGACACCTTTTACAATTTTCTCATTTTTAAAAATAATGAGTTGGTGCCAAAATACTATACATATATACCATTGGGAAAAAACTACTAACCTGTTACCTTCAGAAAAAACCAACATATAAACAGCATTTTGTACTACTAATTAAACTAATTAATAGAGTCATTTATCTCCTGGTGTGCGGTTATGGGTTCATCTTTGCTGTAGATTAGATCCTTTTCCCATTATCCGGGTACTGAATTAATGCACTCAGTTATGTTCCTAATATTTATCCACTGGTAATTGGCTGGTGACTATTTTATAATCCATAATCCAGGAATTGAAAAATCACACACCATATATCCCCTCCGTTGGGGCTAGAATCACGAATATTCTGTTGCCTTAGGCTCGGTGCCCATTTTGTGAAATTTGGTGCCTCAGGTTGGTCATACTTCAGGATTTCCACTGCAGCTTTGCAGAAGGTAATTCCCTTTATCATCAGGTCTGATGAAAAGTTGACGTCCATTCAGCTTCTCGGCTTATAATATCCGACTACCAAATTGGCTTACACAGAGGTTTCACCCACCTAGTCGCGAGTCTATAACCCATGGCATTTAGGCTGACATTGGACCGGCAAGGTTTTAGTCGTTGTTATCTAGTCCAGTGTAGAACTTTAATTAACTGAGAGGCATCTCATGGTAGTATCTGTGACTAGGGCCACAATTGATCTATACCTACATATATCCACAGATGAATAAATCCAGCACAGTAACAGGTTTGCAAACAATTAGATGATTTCTCTTGTTGCTGATGTAGAGGCATTTAGTTGCTTTCATATGGTCTTTTATCTGATAGGGTTCAGGTTTTGGATCCCTGAGGTAATCTGGTGTAGTTATGGTTTTCAGTTGGTACCTTGGTTGTATTGGTTCAGTGTCTTCTCCCCATTTGTTCGAGTTGGTGTTCATAGCTAGAACTTGGTGTTGGGTAGCTGAAGTTTTATGTTTGACTGTTGCAGCTGTGAGACGTTCTTTCGAAGACTTATCCATTGTTGGATATTAACTTGGTAATCCAACCAACAGTTGAAGGGTTTTCACTGTTGCTAGTTTTAGTAACCTGTAGTAGGATTGTCCCATAGTTTCACTGATTTGGTTGAATGATGAGGCTATAGGTGGTACTTCTCAGAAGTAAAGCAGACGATACACTGTTGTCAGTTACTCTGTTGATCTTCATCTTTGTAGATTATTAGATCTTGAAGTCCATCCTGGATATTCCTACTAAAATAGGACTTAATCACTCACCCAGTCAGTTGTCTTCAAATTTTCTGTTGCTCGCTATGGAGCTATTGAGCGCAGCAGTAAACATTGAGGTATTGCTAGATCCAGACTATGGTTTTAGGACAGGTTGTTCTTTATTATTGACTGGCTGATGTCCCAGTTTCCAGTTGATAAGGTGGCAACTCAGTCCCACCAAGTCCACCACTCGCTATAGAAAAGGGATGACAAGAATACAACACGAGCATTAACCTACTGTGTTATGGTAAAATGTTTACAACACAATTACAAACAAAAATACAACCAACAGGACGAGAATGGGAAAAGAGTGGGTGTCCACGTTACACTGTCCCTCGTTGCTAGTGTAGCCATTCTGACTCTTAATAGTGAATAAGGTATTTTCTCACTTTATATTATGTTCTGTTGTTACTGGGACTATTAGATGAGTGAAGTCATTATGTCCATCCAACATGTTGATATTCTCTCTCTCTCTCTACTTGAAGAGACTAGCCTATACAGAATCTCTGTGGTTTCTAATGCCACGTTTTCCTTTCAGCACTATAATCATCCTTAGGTCAAGTCTATTCAACATTGGCTTCTTAAGTACTGACATCCACATATTTCCTACATCATCTCATGTTTCCACAGGAGTCACATTACAATGTGTATTTCCCAGTAAAAAGTAACAATCAGGACAGAGAAAAATTCTCATACAGAAAAGAACATACATGTACATTTCTCTAATATCAAGTGCATGATAATCATACATAATAATTAATCATAATGATGATGCAGGGAGCCTAGGTTTTTGGATTTCTTATATGTTCTTGAATTTATATTCTCAAACATGGCATTTCCCTAGCAATATTTTATGAAATGATTACATGTCCCTCCTCATATGGAGTGGTACTAATCTGTTAACATAGGATGGTACTAAAATTTAGCACTATAGTTCCAAGTTACAGATTATGATGTGGCCAAGCATTTTATCCCCTGACTAAGAGTCAGGAATATGCGTAATCATTTGTATGTCCCCGCATGGATAAACAAGTTCAGAGATAACCTTAACAGTGAATTTACACTACATAGGATATTTGAAAGTGGCAGACACCAGTTCTCTACTATGAAGTATGTAATCAAGAGTCCCACATTGAGAAATTGTTTCTTTGAAAATGTTCTTTACAGTTCATCTCTACAGTACATAGGTTATTTGCAGATTTCTAAGCATAGATAGTGAGATATAGTTCACCATGCGTCGAAGTTATTATTCATAGGAATATGAAATTGACAGAAACGAGTTCTCTGAATGTGTTCTTGACATGCGAGTTGATACTCTATAGTACACATAATATTTATAGATAAGCACTATTAGTTAGATATAAGTTCATAATGCCTATAAAAGAGTTTAACATAGGGATTTGAAATTGTAAAACATAGGAAAAATTACAGCATGGCACCCACATGTACTTCATTGGTAGACATCATCCAGCCTGGTTTAAGAGAATTGTTGACTTATTATTCTAACTAATTCTTAATTAAACATACTGGTCTATGTAATACATAAATACATCTTAATAATGTAGATATAACAAAGAATGATATATTTTAAGGCAAAATTGACTTTTCCCCACACGGGGAAACTTTCACATGTCTGCTCTTTGTGTTGTACTGACCAAAAATGGCTACACTCAGCCTTTGTTTAAAAACTAGCCGGTCTTGGCCAGGTGCGCTAACAAAATTAAAGCCAAATAAATTAAGCTGCCACGGTCAGTCTATCGCTGTTTTATTTTCTAATCCTACACTAAGCAAGATACTTAAACAGTAATTGTAAGGGGTTGTTTATTTTTAAGGGAGTCAATGCTAGGAAAGGGTAAGGACGTTTTATTATATCACATGGTCCTTTACTTGCTTAGGTTTCTGGTGTTGTGCAATATTTTCTTAATACTGTTGAACCTCTGCATTGCTATAGTCATTCCTGTTTTGAAGTGCCAATTGTTGTTTATGAAGAGAAGATCGTCACAGGTTGTGACATTTTCAAAAATATTACATTGTTAATTCTCATTTTCGTTGACATGTAGTTTTGTCTGTGGAGATTATTTGTTTCCTTTAAGTTCTGAGAAATATTTTAATTTTCGCTGTGTCTCTTGACAGATAGGATCAACGTTTTTAAATCCATTAGCAGAATTTAACAGGAGGACCGTATCCTCAGCATTTCTGAGTTCTGGACTTGGATTTCCACCCGTCATGAATGGATCATAGTTGTCGCTGGTCTCACCATTTTTGACGTGTTTCATGACATTTTCTGCAATGTGCTGTCCGTCTTGGTGCTGATATTTATGTTTTAGCTACGTAAATCATTGAAATACACACACACGCGTGCGCGCGCGCGCGCGCGAGCACACACACACACACATCTCATCTTCTGCCAAAAGCGTGCTTATCTCGCACATCAGTGCAGTGTAAAAAGCCAGTATCTGGCTTACTAAGACCGTAGATTAGAAAGATGTGGCTGTCCTGTTTATAATTAGTGCAACATAATTATGTCACTGAGCTTTCTTGTCCATGATTAGCGCATCATAGATATGTCACTGAGCTTTAATGTGCTGTCACAATTTGATGGTCATTCTTTGTCAATAATTGTAAAAGTTAATATATTTGTATTTCGCATCATCATCATGTTCTCTGCCAACTGGCGTAGGTCTTCACGTCTCTGCACATATCTCGGTCTTTGGTGTTCTGGATCAACTCTGCTGCTGATATTCATCCATGCCACCGTCTCAGTCACTCCAGCATCATTTCTCTTGGGCTGCCTCTGTCTCTTTTCCCCACTGATTTTTCCAGTGGTTACGATCTTCTCTAGTGCCTTGTTTCTCATTAGATGTCAAAAGAATGTTGTCTGTCTCTTTCTCATTCATTCATTCATTCATTCATTCATTCATTCATTCAGTAGCATGTCCTTTGCAGAACCTCCCTCCCAAACAACCTTACAGGAGAAAAAGTCTCGATCATAAGCAAGATGTCCCGCTTCCGATACACCCATCTGGAGATCATCCGACACATCCTGTACCCACCTTCTCTTTGGCCTTTCTCTTCCTATCTTCCCAGGCATATACCGCTCCGTTATTGTTCTATCCAAACTTTCGTGATGTTTCAAGTGACCAAAATATTTCAATTTTCTTTGTTTTATCGTCTTTAATAGCTAACCTTCTTCAATATTCAGCTCTTGAAGTATGGATGCAATTGTTCTTCTCTATATCCAAGATAATCTTAGAACTCGTCTATAACATTTATATTAAAAGGAGTTAAGTGCTGTTCGACTTGTTTAGTAAATGTCCTCGTCTCACACTCTTTCTTATAGTTATATGTAATGTTCTAGTTTCATTAGCCTCCTCCAGGATATTGTTGTTAGTTACCCTGGAAATTTCAAGATATTCTTGAAACTGAAACCATAACAGCATTAGCAATAGTTTAGTAACAGCTATTTACTACAATTTTTGAACTCCGCATCACCAACACTTGGAATCATGGGCCCAAAATGGCGACCATATCTCCATCCTGTAGAGGTTATATATATATATATATATATATATATATATATATATATATATATATATATATATATATATATATATATATATATATATATATAATGTGCCTATCATAGCACACTTCAATCAATCAACGTGATCCTTCAGTCCCTTAGATTATAGCTCTCGTGCCGTGGCATTCTAGGTGGCGCAGTCGATCACTTTCCTCCGTAGCCTTCTGTTTTCTATGGTCTTGAGAAGTACGTTAGTTGATCATCCTCCGTGTCATTTTGCTAATCCATCCTGCATTCTCTGTCTCCCCGTCTCCTTTCTTCTCCCTTCTCTCACCCTCTCTCCTCTCTTTCTCCCCCCCCCCGTCTCCTCTCTTTCGTCCCTCACTCTCTCACTCATCCCCTCTTCCCTTTTCTCTGTCTCTCTCTCTCCCTCGCTCTCTTCCTCTCCTATCTGAATCCCTTCTTTCCCTGTCTCTCTCCTCCCTTCACCCACCTCTCTCTTTCCCCAGCTGAAAATTATCCCTAACCCGCTTATCCTTCCGGGCTTAGAAGTAATTAAACTTTAAGCTTCATTATGGCTCATTTATTCTTAAAACTCAAAGGGCATACTGATTTCTATCTTCCTAAACAGGACAGCTGACGCCAGAGTCAATTGCCTGGAATAATAAACCAGCTTGCACTGTCACACAGACACTCCTCGCTACACAGACAGTTTCTGGATTTACAACAGACCTTGTGAACAATGGCAGCACAGAAGGACCATTTTGTTGTTGTTCTTTGTGTAGACCAAAGCGAGCATAGCGAGTTTACTTTCAAATGTAAGTATGAGGATGTTTGTTTGTGTCCGTGATGTTTGTTTGTGTCCGTGTTGTTTGTTTGATCTCGTGCTATTTGTTTCTGTCCGTGTTGTTTGTTTCTGTCCGTGTTGTTTGTTTGTGTCCGTGTTGTTTATTTGTGTCAGTATTGTTTATCTGTGTCCGTGTTGTTTATTTGTGTCAGTATTGTTTATCTGTGTCCGTGTTGTTTGTTTGTGTCCGTGTTGTTTGTGTCCGTGCTGTTTGTTTGTGTCCGTATTGTCTGTTTGTGTCCATATTGTCTGTTTGTGTCCGGTTGTAATTAACAGATTCATTGCCGAAGGATAATATATCGCCAAATACGACCTCCCATTTGGACAGAAGGACGATATATCGTCATACTAAGGTCATCGTGTTACTTGTTTAGTGCCGTGGTATCCTCCGTAGTTTCAATGCTCGGTGATCGGCAATTACATTATAATACATGTTCATTTAATTGTGCACCATATTGTTTCCAAAAATAACTTTTTGTTTGGCACTGAATCAGTTAACAGATTTTACAGTGTCACAGTTATGACTTAAAAGTTGTTAATATGGCAGCAGACATGTGATATATTTCAAATTAAATGGGTTGCATAAGGAAAACTACTGTATATAATAACCGCATGGCATATAGAGACGTCGCTTTAGACGGTTATTAATCCCATGACACTTAATCAAAAGTCAAAAAAGTGAAGTTTGTATTGAAGTACATTATTTGGATTTGTATGACTTGTTCAAAGTCTACACGTCTCTCTCTCTCTCTCTCTCTCTCTCTCTCTCTCTCTCTCTCTCTCTCTCTCTCACACACACACTCTCTCTCTCTATCTCTGTGTGTGTAAGAGAGATAGAGTGAGAGTGTGTGTGTGTGTGTGTGTGTGTGTGAGAGAGAGAGAGAGAGAGAGAGAGAGAGAGAGAGAGAGAAATAACCTGTAACGGTTAAAGACGAGAGCCTCAATTTCAAGGCTCCGGATTTACCCCAGATGGCTCGGTCTCTCTCAGCAGAGTCAAGTCGCCTACTGAAAGCAGTGGATGAAACCTAGCTCTAGCGATGACCCCTAGTTGGCTCCTGAAACACCGCACGCATGGTCTCAAAGATGCGGTCCGATAAACGAATCCAGGATCTTCAGCGCGAGGGAGTGATGGTTTGACCACTTGGCCACGTGACCATCAGCATGTTTCAACACAAAACAATTTATCCACTAACTAAACATAATAATCAATGCATAAAGTATGCTTTACATAATTATATCGTACGGAGACACAGGGCTATGTAGGCAGCTGTTAACCATTATCTTCAAATATTATAGACCACGACAAACATGACTTTCATCATCGCCCTTCTTTTCCAGAATATTCTGAAAATTATACGGTAACCATATCATTGGGCTGGATCTAAACGAGAGTTTGGAAAATAAAATGTAGCGCTACCGCTATTGAGGTTTGAAACCGGACCTCGTATTGGGTAAACAGGCTCACTGATTACTATAGTTTTTCAACTTCAGATAAAGGTTAGACCAGTGGTTCTCAACCGGTGGGGAATTCCCCCCCCCCCCCCCGGGAGGAATTTTAGGGTTTCCAGGGGGGGGGGGGGAAATGAAGATCATTTCTAGATCGTGTTAATACAAGAACCGATTACTTGATATTGCTTTTCCCTTCATAATTTACAGCTATGCACGTCTCATCCTTCTAAAATTCATTTTATAAAGTAAGTAGACCCACAAATCACGTTTTATGTGGATGTCTAGACCTGTTTTTAACATATTTACCTTCCATTTATACGTATACTGTGTAGGGATGGGGGGATTTTTAGGTAAGAAATATGAAAGGGGGGGGGGGGAATGACGTTCTGAAAATATGGTGAAGGGGGGCACGGGCCAAATTTTTGATAGGAAAGGGGGGGGGGATGACGTTCTGAAAATATGGTGAAGGGGGGCACGGGCCAAAATAAGGTTGAGAACCATTGGGTTAGACAAATACAATGCTTTAGAAACATCGGAAAAAATAGCAAGGCGGTTTAAGCTATAGACAGCCGGAAACCCTGTCAATACAAATAACGAACTTGGAAATAAAACGAACAAGCGAATGTAAATATTAAAGGTCAGTTTTCACTTCAGACGGGATAATGGATATTGAAACTACGTAATATACGCTGTGCAAATGCCTATCAGGTACGTGGACAACTGGCGCTACTTCTGACACACAGAACGATATCTATAACTACTAAAGCAAATCTCATAACTATTTAATTTGGCCGGCATTATGCTACAAGGTATATAAACAATCTTAGGTATTCTGACGATACCGTGTTACTTGCAGAAAGTGAGCAAGAGTTACAAGACCTAGTGGAACAAATAAACAGGCACAGTGTGGCAGCATGTGGCTTAGATATTAACATCCAAAAACAAAACAAAACTATGATAATTAGCAGTGAAAAGGAAAGGTTATCGATGAACATCACAATAAACAGGGAGATACAAGAACAAGTAACAAGTTTCTCCGATCTTGGACATATAATAACAGATGATGGCAGAAGTGAAGTGGAAATCAAAAAGAGAATTTTTTTTTAATGTTGCAAATCCCTTACAGGACGTTGCGATCAACACCAGCATTTTCAGCTGCTGTTGATGTACTAGGCAAGTTTTACGTTCAGTAGTTTGCCATTGCTTTCTGAACGACCGGTTCCCATACCAAGACGTTATAACACAACGCGACACGGTCTGCTGCACAAATCGGTCGCGGCTGCGTTTCGAACGCCTGGTAAGCGGCTCACGAACCGCGTTCGCAAGCCTGGCCACGGATAGGAATGGCCAAAAATACTTTCAACGGCATGAAATCAGTATTAACATCTAGAGAGATTAATAACGGATTAAAAATGAAATGGTCAAACGCTACGTATTTCAACGCTGCTGTGTGGCGCGGAAGCCTGGACATTGAACAAGCAACTAGAAAGTCGAATAGAGGCCCTGGAGATGTGGATATACAGACGAATATGCCGTATTTCATGGAAATAAAAATAATCAAATGCAGAGGTTCTAGAACAATTAGGAATGAAGAGAGAGTAGATGAAAGGAATAAAGAGGAGGCAAGGGAAATATTTCAGCCACGTTAAAAGACATGATACTCTTATAAAAACCATACTGGAAGGCAAGGTTGAAGGCAAGCGAGCAAGAGGTAGACAACGATACAAGTGGGAAGATAACATCAAGAGATGGACGAACATCAGCCTGATACAATGTACAGTCAGGGTGAGAGACAGACAGTGTTGGAGATCCATTGCAGCCAACCTTCATTATGGGGACGGCACCTGATTAATTGATTGATGCTACAAGGTCATACATGCAGACTTCCTGTAATTAATGAGGGAAAAATCATAGGAACAGAGATGACAAGCCTTAGTAGAGCCTCGGGAGTGACTGAGAGATAGGAGAATTAGGAACGAGGACATTAGAAGACTATGTCTAAACCCAGTCATGCAATTAATTTAAGAACAAAAGATTAAATGTTTTGGCTACCTTACAAGAATGCCGTGGAACCATCTACCACAAATAGCCGCCCTTTTCTTCCTATAATATTCTTGCAGTCCAAGCCTCTGGCGTTGATGATCCTGTCTGCCCACAGACCATCCCTAAAGTATAGGGTCTACTACAGCTAGATATCTTAATTTTCCATCAGCACGGAGGTCTAACAGTTTTAGGAGGTCCTTTCATTTGGACCTTCAGATCTTTCTCTGTGAACGTTGCTGATTGTGGGTTTTATCCTTTGAAAACTAAGTAAAACAACAAAGTGTATGCAGTCCCTTTTATCAAACACAACATCACGGTCTTTGCGTGTAGAGCTTTATTACGATCTGGCCGATCTCTCTCTCTCTCTCTCTCTCTCTCTCTCTCTCTCTCTCTCTCTCTCTCTCTTTTTCTCAACACACACACACGCACACGCACGCACGCACGCACACACACACGCACACAAACTCACACACAGACATTTTAATAATTGCTATGTTTGCTTGCTTGCTTGTGTTCATTGGCTTGAGCTCCAACGCAAAGTCCTGTATGTCGGATGAAGGCATCCTGTTGTCCAACATCAGTGTGATGTCATACAGGACCTGAGGTTTGCGTGAGTATCCGTTGTCCCATGTCTGGCTTATTGGTGTGCAGACTGGTGGTTCCTCGCCATACAGGCAGACACTCTCCGACTTCGGAGGAATCGGCGATCCTATTGACTTCAGCCAGGACCCCGAAGGGACCTGTTGCCCAGGACGCTCGGCGAGGACGCTTCAATAGGTCTTGGCCAGTATATAACTCGGCCCTGGTGCCTTGGAAACACCTCTGCGTCCCAATAATTGCTATAATCTGATCTATAATTTTCATGCTTTGATGCTGCTCCCTCACTCTCTTTTGTCAGAATTCGCACGTCTCGTTGCACAAGTGAGACATGTCGACATGATAAGGATGCTTGAAGATCTACAAATTGATGGAAAAGACCTTAGGCTTGTAAAAAACATATATTGGAAACAACAATCTGCCATCAGAATTGATAACGATGTAGGTCAATATCAGCCTATTAAAAGAGGTGTGAGACAGGGATGTGTAATGTCTCCAGATATTTTTTCCCTGAACAGTGAAAATATATTTAGAAATATAGAAGATATGGAAGGAATCAACATTGGGGGACGATACATCAATAACATTAGATATGCAGACGTTGCAGTCTTGATTGCAGACAATGAACAGGACCTGCAAAATTTAGTAGATGCGGTTGTTGCACACAGTGAACAACTAAGGTTAGAATTGAATATTAAGAAGACGCAGATTATGGTCGTCACTGGGAAGAAGGAAATACCACAATGTGATATACGAGTAGATGGACATATTCTTAAACAAGTGAATCGATACTGTTATCTCGGCACAGTCATAACATCTGATGGGAGATGCATTGAAGAGATTAGAACAAGAATTGCCATTGCGAGGGTAGCCTTTTCCAAGATGAAAAAACATATTGACCAATAAAAAGATATCAATTGAAACGAGAAAAAGAGTGTTGAGACGCTACATAGAACCTATATTTTTGTATGGATGTGAAGCAAATACCTGGGTGGCTTGTCCACGTGGCATGGTAGAGACAGGAACACAGAGCTGATCCACGACTCTGGTGATCGAGTGAGATGGCAGAACATGACCGCCCACGCTTACCGGCATGATACATGATGGATGGATGTTGCACAAGCCTTGTTATAGAAAATCGTTCTCTTCTGACATCTCTTGTCTTATAACGTTGAATATCTTCTAACATCTTCTATCTTTCGTAATAAAGACATGATGTTTCTGGTGTGCTATTCGAGTTATTGTATTGATAGACACACACCAATATATTATGGGATATCCGTGGGGAAGTGTTAAATAGTCTGTTGGTTCGATTCCGGACTTCATCGTTCTATTCAAGAGTCAAATTTTCTTGTAGACACGTGGGGGGGGGGGGGGGGGGGGGGTTGCGATGGAGCTACAGAGTTCGTGATTTGTGTAGCTTTCAGCAGGCAGATCTGTAGAAAGAGACCGAGTCATATTTTGCCATCTCACTCGATCACTGGAGTCGTGGATCAGAGCCGTGTTCCTGTCTCGATCATGCCACGTGGCCAAGCCATCCAGGTATTTACTTCTCGGTTTTCCCCTTGGTCTCCTCACGTCGATCTTGCCAGTTGTCACCAAGTTCTCCAATTCATTTCTTCTCATAACATGCCCAAAAATTTTTGACTGTTTATGTCTAATGTTTATAATCAGTTTACGATCTTCATTTGTTTCTTAAAGGACTTGTTCATTGGTTTTTATGTCTGTTCATGGTATTCTTTGCATTTCCCTCAAGGAAATGAAGAGTATCTTATGCAATAAGTCACTATAACTGAATGTAAGAAAGAGAGTGCTGAAATGCTATGTAGAACCAGTTTTGCTGTATGGCAGTGAATCTTGGAATGTAAATGAACAAATTAAGAAGAAATTAGAAGCTACAGAGATGTGGTTCCTGAGACGAATGTTGTGAATTCCTTGGACTGCCAGAGTAACTAACGACGACTGCCTGAAACAGGCTAATGAAACTAGAACATTATATACAACAATAAGACAGAGACAAACAGCTTTCTTCGGTCATGTGATGAGAAGAGAGGCATTGGAGAACATCGTAACAACTGGAAAGATCGAGGGGAAGAGAGGCAGAGGTAGACCAAGAGAAGTGATGCTGGATGGATTGAGACGGTGGCATGGAGGAATATCAGCAGCAGAATTGATCCAGAAAACCAAAGACCGAGATCTATGGAGAGCCATGAACGCCTATGCCAGCCGGCACGGCACTTGATGATGATGATCATGGTTTTCTTTGCATTTCCCTCAGAAACCAAATTTCCACAGCCATAAGCTGTTTTTCAGCTTGTCTGCTCATTGTCCACGCTTCACATCCATACAAAAGTACAGGTTCTATGTAGTACTTTAACGCTATTTTTCTCGATTCACTTGATATCTTTTTATTGGTCAGTATGTATTTCATCTTGCAAAAGGCTACATTCGCCATGGCAATTCTTATTCTAATCTCCTCAAGGCATCTCCCATCAGATGTTATGACTGTTCCGAGATAGCTGTACCGATTCACTTGCTTAAGAATATGCCCATTTACTTGTATATCACATTGTGGTATTTCCTTCTTCCCAGTGATGACCATAATCTGTGTCTTCTTACAATTTAATTCTAAGCCTAGTTTTTCACTGTGTGCAACAACTGCATCTACTAAATTTTGCAGGCCCTGTTCATTGTCTGCAATCAAGACTGTATTATCTGCATATCTAATTTTATTCATGTATCGTCCCTCAATGTTGATTCCTTCCATATTTCTGAAAATATTTTCACTGCACAGGGAAAAAGATCTGGAGACATTACACATCTCTCTCTCTCTCTCTCACACCTCTTTTAATAGGCTGATATTGACCTACTTCATTGTCAATTATGATGGCAGCTTGTTGTTTCCAATATATGTTTTTTTTTACATGTTTAAGGTCTTTTCCATAAATTTGTAGATCTCCAAGCATCCTTATCATGTCGACATGTCTCATCTTTATCGAATGCCTTTGTGTAGTCAATAAAGCAAAGGTGTAGATCTTTGTTTACTTCTATAGAACGTTTCATTACTGTTCTCAGTATATACACAGCATTTACTGTGTCCTTGCAATTTACAAACCCACATTGTTTTTTCTCCTATTTCGGGTTGTATTTCCTTCTTACCTCTTAGCATGATAATTCTCAGCAAAATCTTCGTGATGTGGCTCATTATACTAATTGTTCGATGTTGATCACATTCTAAGGCTCCTGATTTCTTCGGGATTGCAATAAATATAGAATTACATAATTCAGAATTTATATCTTCAGTGTTATATATTGCGTTCAGCAGCCTAGTGACTTGGTCTATTTCACATTCTTCTAAGGCATTGATAATTTCTGTTGTGATAATATCTGTACCCGGGGTCTTGCCAGTTTTCATATGGTTAAGAGTATTCTGAACTTCTGTTTTCAAAATCGTTGGTCTTTCATTATTATTCCAATGATCATACTGTTCTTCTCTTGTATCATCATAAAGGTCTGTCACATAATCTGACCATGAGTGTAAAATCTTATCTTTTTCTATTATGATTTTGCCATCTTTGGATTTTAGGCAACCCGTTGATTTGTGTGTTCTTTTGTTAGTGATATCATTAATTCTGTTGTGCATTAATTTGGTATTCCGGATGTTGTGTTGGTTTTCAATTTCCTTGCAATTTTCCTCAAACCATGTATCGTTTGCCTCTTTGCATAGCTTCCTAATTTTCTTGTGAATCTCTTCATAATTGTCCTTGTTATTTTTGCTATTTCTTCTTATTTCCATGGGTTTTAAGATGTCTTCCGTCATCCATTTCTTGTATCCCATTACCTTTATTTTTGGGATGGTTGTTTTTGCAGCTTGGCTGACTGATTTATTTAATATTTCCCATTTTACACTGACGTCTTGAAATAGTATTTCCATATCGGACAATGCATAAAAACTGTTCCTTACCTCCACATTGAATTTATCTTTCATCTCCTCGCTCTTCAGTGCCTGTAGATCAAATTTTGTGTTTCTTGGTGTATATTTGACTTTCTTGAATTTTATATGTATACGTTGCTGTGTAATACTGTGTAAAAGGACCATTTTACATGTTAACTGCGCACTGGGCATATGATGCTCAACTCATATGTATAGAATGTATAGACCACCAGATACTCAGTGGGTGCTGTAGTCAGTATCGTCTTAGTCGTCTTTACTTCCAAAACATTTCCTGGAACCAATTTTAGGGTTAGGATCGACATGGGAACCCATTTTAGGTAGGGTCGACATGAGAATCCATGTTAGATAGGATTGGTATGAAAACCCAATTTATGTAGGGTCGACATGAGAACCCATTTTATGTAGGGTTGACATAAGAACCCATTTTGGTAGGGTCGACATAAGAACCCAATTTAGATATGGTCGACCTGGGAACCCATTTCAGGTAGGGTCGGCATGAGAACCCATTTTAGGTAGGGTCGGCATGAGAACCAATTTTAGATAGGGTCAACATGAGAACCCATTTTAGACAGGGTCAACGTGAGAACCCATTTTAGATAATGTCGACATGGGAACCCATTTTAGATAGGGTCAACATGAGAACCCATTTTAGGTAGGGTCGACATGAGAACCCATTTTAGATATGGTCGACATGGGAACCCATTTTAGGTAGGATCGACATGGGAACCCATTTTTAGCTAGGGCCGATATGAAAACCCATTTTAGGTAGGGTCGACCTGAGAACCCATTTTAGGTAGGGTCGACATGGGAACCCATTTTAGCTAGGGCCGACCTGGGAAAATCCAAAACCCAGCTACATACGAAATGGAACCCATGACTATCCTGCGTCGGACGAGCGTCTACAACCTCACCGTGGCTTGTGTAATATTGTGTACCCCAGGAAAATCATTGCTGGTATAATGTAATAATGGAATAGTCGCTTAAAAGTCGACAGGGTCGACTTCATTGCACCGGGTTTTATCCCATATGGCTCGGTCTCTTTCCGCAGCACGGAAAGCGTCGCACAAAGCACGAACTCCGTAGCTTTTAGCGACGACCCACAGGAGTCTCCGAAACATTTAACTCGTAAACAGAAGGACGCGGCCCGGAATCGAACCCACAACCTTCGGAGCACGAGTCAAACGGCTTGACCACTTCGCCACAGAGACTCCCTATGGAATAGTGGTTAATTGTAGTGAACTGGATCTGGAAAACTGGATACAGAACGTTAATACGTGCAAGAATTCCCTCGTGAGCCAAGCGGAATTGCGAACATATTTTAGGCACGAGCTGCAAATTAACAGTGGCATTAACTATGCTTTAGCCTGAATGTAAATAAACATGTTGCAAATCAATAGTGGTGTGAACTATAATTACATTTAAGTGTAAATACAGAAGTTGCAGATCAATAGTGGTTTTAACTATAATTAAATTTGAAAGTAAATACGGAACTTGCAAATCAGTAGTGACGTTAATTATAATTAAACTTAAATGTAAATACAGAAGTTGCGAATCTGTAGTTGCATAAACTGTAATTACATTTAAATGTAAATACAGAAATTGCAAATTTGTAGTGGTATGAACTATAATTACACTTCAATGTAAGTACAGAAGTTGCAAATCTGTAGCGATTCCAGAAACATTCGCAGAATTTGTTTGTTGTATAAAATCAGTAACACCCCACTAATTTAAGCTCCGTGTCCTTCAACATTCTCCCCCTCGACAACTACCCACTTACGCTAAAGTTCATGCAGACTATTGACAGATTCCTGGAACCCATTCTATTTAGCCTCACCACTTTTGTCGCCATGGTGATAACGTATTCGATATGTTTGAATAACGGCCCTTTCACTGCCATTCTTTGCTGAGTAAACTAAGAACAAAGTCTTACGGTACCACGTCGGGATAATACGGAGGCAGTCACACTGCGTGTTGCGAGGTCTTTCTACAACAGAGGGGATCCATATGTAACGGTTACTGTAATGTAGCAGAATCCAACGGGGTTTATTATCTTCACTAGCTTTGAACACCAGCGTAGTCCACATACATGCTGCTGCTGCTGCTGCTGCTGCTGCTGCTGCTGCTGCTGCTGCTGCTGCTGCTACTACTACTACTACTACTACTACTACTACTACTAGTGAGAGAACTGGAACAGTTTTTGCTTGAAGGATAGCGTTCCCTATTACCAGATAGCGTCCCTCGCCATCATGCGAACAGTTCTCCGACTTCAGAACTACTTGTCTCCCCCGATGTGTCTCCACCTTGACGTGGTGGGGGAGCTTGCGTGTCCCATCGACCCCATTTGCTTGCCGATGGGTGAAAAATTACATATCGGACAGTTTATGGGATAGGGACCAGACTAAGAGAGACACAACCTGCTGCTCTGCAGGTATAGACTGAGGATAGCAGTCAAAATTTAAATCAGGTGCACGAAGGCAGAATTTCTTGGTTCGGACAAAACTCTTAAGGCTCCCTGTCGAGGGCTGTGGCTGAACGCCTCTAAGCCACAAACCCTCGGATCTGAGAGCCAGGCCGATACCCGTCTACCGGAAAATAGAAACGTGATACTGAGCAAGCTACATGCTCAGGTCTGATACATGTTCGAAGGCTCTCAGCTGGGGGATATGAGGGATTCCCGGATGAGAGGGCCAGACCGTTTCCCGTTCACTGCTGCACGAAGGTAAGGTGCTGAGCCGGCAACACATGTAGCCTACCTCGTGAGCGAGTACAAAAAAGAAAGAAAAGTGCCCCAGTCGAAGGGCATGGTTACGGAAACTCTGTATCTAACTCATAGAGAGTGTAGATATAAGTGGAAGAACGTCTCAACGCAAAATGGAACGCACGGCGAGCGTACCTATTGCGTGGGTTGAAGTCACAAGCAAAAGCTTACCGAGTGGATGTCGCCCGCAATCTGACCGCTCCTGGTGTGTGCTTGAGCGATCAGTGGCAAGTGAGATGCTCAACACATGGAAGTGAGGAATAAAAGCAGCAATGAGCAGGACGTGGAAACTCCTTGGGTGAGCCCAGTCTCAGAGCAATATGTGCCGGCTCTGCAATTATGGAAGCCTCCTCGGATAGTGAGATGATGCCCATGGTCTGCCCCTGCCTTCCCTTGAGGGCCGTCCGCGATATCGTTGATCGTTCTATCTTGACCAGCTGAGATGTGGGTGACATTACAACAGTCTAACGTGTCCCGAAACCAGAGGAAGGCTAACCTCACTAAAAAATGCCCGCCAGAAGTCGGAAGTGTCGGCCTACGGGTGGCAAACTAAAAATTGACACTACGCAATTACGTCCGAGTGAAATGTCTCGCCCGAATGTCTCTCGTGCTAGGAACATCTCTGACTACCTAGTTTCCGAATGCCGCTCTTGTTCGGAACAGCTCTGACTGGGTAGTTTTCCGAATGTCTGTTGAGCCTGGAAAAGCTCTGATGGGCGCAACGACAAGCACATGTCCGAAAACTCGCTGAGTGGATGCCGTCTGCAAACCTGTCTGGTTTGTGCGGGAATGACCCGGGGAAACGAAATGACCAATATATTGAAGTGAGGATTTAAAGCAGCCATGAGCAGGACGTGACGATCTCCCTCGGTGAGCCCAGATCCAGGGCGTTATGTGTCGGCCCTGCAACTATGGAAGCAACCTTGGATGGCGGAAAATGCTATGGACTGTCCCTGCCTTCCTTTGAGGGATGACCGTTGTCTTCGACCGTTCCACCTTGGCCAGCATGGTTGCAGATGGCGCCACAAAAGTGAGAGTCTCCCAGGAATGCTAACCTGGTCAAAAATGCACGCTAAAAGCCGGATGTGTTGGCCTAAGGGTTTCGATCCAAGGGTGCCTAACTAGACACACCGCAATCACATCTGAAAAAACACTCCGGATGAACGCAAAGAAGAAGAACTACTTGTAATTTGCGTCTCCAAGTCACGCTAACTGTCTCTTCTCAGTGGTCTTGACGTTTCCTACAGATTACTTCTCTTATTCGACGAAGAATATCGAAATACATTTCTTTGGTTAACCATTCAGTTTTATAACACAAGGTTAATGCATCCGAGATCGACTTTTTCAGGCAATGAACAAATGTTTACAATTATTCAGTGTTTAGTCAAGGACCTTGTCAGCTCTGACGATGCTATGTTCAAACCTCACAAACCAACTCCCGATACTTCAGTACGATATTAAATGAGGAATTTACACCAACAATGCTTCAGCTGTTCATCAAAACCAGTGCCATATTAAACAATTGAAACCTCCAAGGTAGAATCAATCATTCAATCAGAAGTCAACTATTGCAGGAAATGTTTCAAGCTACATTCTCTATACCGCTCAGTAACAGGCAGTTAATAACTTGGCATTTGCTGATGTAAAAGTGGGCAGTGATAATATTTCAATATGACGAAAAATGAGGGACTTAGTAATTTTTCCATTACAGCTACCCAGTTCAACCTTAGAAGAGAAGTTATAATTAGGACACATTCTAGCCTCAGGTAAATAATCCTGTGAGTGAATCAGCCACATTTCGGAAATTAATTTGAAAGGAATTGTTGTCTGTATGATGAACGCTAATATCTTCTTTGGCGGCCATACAGGACACTTTTACATGCATTGAGGCGTACTGAGAATGTGGTCTCCTTCTGTTGTAGGTGATGTGATTAGTATCATCCTGCCAGACTTCCAGTCTCTGCCCTCTCTCGTCCATGTGAAATCGACACACACAATCATTGTTTTTTTCTTTTAATGATAGTGTGTCCAGTACCTGATGGCATTCACTTGGACAGTAGTAATTGGTAGATCTGTATTGTCTGTCTTAAGATTAAGTATCTGATACTCGGCCCCTTCCATATGAACTTCAATTTGGGAAGCAGTGATGATATTCTGTACAAAGGTCTTAACTTGGCAAGACATTTCCCGCTACCAATGTATAGTTTGGTCGAATCTGGAAGCCCATGTTAATTTTAAAAATTCGAATCCTCTACACTGTTGATCAAACCCATCACCACCAGGCCGACAGGCAAACGTCTAGACACTACACCACCACGTCCTCCCCCTGCAACATGCCCCGGTGCAGTTTCCTGCTGTTGGTCTGTGATGTGATAGAGCCATATATTATGTAGGCTTGATTGCATGGAGGAAATATATGGGCAGTCTTTCTCTCACTTAGCGAGAAGACGAACACACGCTTCGAATCCTCACCCGACTGCGCTCGTGACATTATAAGCTTAGCTCCCTATCGACTGTGCCAGCGCACCGACTGACTTGGGAGTCCAGGTAAATTTTACAATAAAAATCCGCCAACACATGGCCACCAGGCCAACAGACAAGCATGAAAGTCACTGCGTTACAGCGGCTCCCGTTTGTCAGGTAAAGCATCTACACTTTGTTTTGCTGGTTGATTCTTTGCGAGATCACAACCTAACCTTAAGTTTCAAGGACGACTCAGCGTTTGCCTGCCTGCGATAGGAGCAAGCGAACCAATAATGATTAAGAAACTACTTCACCTCCACGTGATGGTCCTGGAAATAGACTACATCACTCCACTCTGGCATGTCTTCGGGCATTGGGGTGGAGTCTGTTGACCATATGTCACGGCAGAGAATCTGTTGTGTTCATAGATCCTCGCCATGATCATATTTATGTTTACATGGCTCGTTAGAGTTTGCCAACTCTCTGACGTTAATATATGGCTCGTATGATTCGAGTGTTGCTGTGATATGACTGATTGTCTGTACTCAACACCAGTTAATGGCTCGTCCATGATTACCGACTGCTTGTAATTTACCCTCTCTTTAACTTCCTTCAACTATCATACTAGAGTGACAGAGTAATACATCAGTGAGAATAACTTGACAGAACGTCGTGCTAGATAACATCTTCTATTACGATAACACTTTTTCATAACCACAGGTTACAATCACTGTCATTAATCGTCATTCGCTATCACATTAAAATGCCTAATCCCAATAGTGCCGGCTTCGTGGCTTAGAGGTTATGACTTTTCTCTGTAATCTCGTATACTCTCGTCAGGTAACGTGATGACGGTTCAAATCAGCAGTGGTTCGAATCGCATCGGTAACTTACGGGGTATGTGAGCCGGCCGCTCAGAAAGCAATGGCAAACTACTGAGCGTAATCTTGCCAAGAGATCAACATACAGCTGAAAGATGCTGGTGTTGACAGCTAAGTCCTGTAAAGGATACCAGTCCAACCTGGACCACGGACGACCTCTAACTGCCTAGTCCAGGAGAGTCCCCCCGTCTCCTGGACCCGGTCGAAATCGTGCTTCTCGCAGAAGGCAAAACTTCCCCTTTCGACTGTGTTACGGGTATGAGGTTTAGTCACGCACAATTGGTCTATGACATCATACAATACCCAAAAACCTGTGTATGGCACATTGCCAACAAATGTCAGTGAGTATGTGTTGTACTGAAGCAAGACCTCATTACATCCCAATAAAGTCTGTGCAGATGTGGCGTTCCAGTAGTGGTCTGGTACATTCCGTTACTTTCTGAGCGTGGGGAGGGAAAAGAGAGATCTTCGACACATCCCATTGGAGATGATACTTTGGTATATGGAGAAACATATCTACACAAACCTCATTCAATCACATCTTAATCATAATATGCAGGTTTGCACACTATACTTTCTCGGTTATAAACTTACAATGTACTTTACAATAACCACGTCTACACAAACAACACGGTATGTCTAATAATCACTTGTTTACACATTAAACATTTATTGCTACAAAGTTTTAATATATGTGTATATACTAAGAACACACAACGAATGAAATAACGTATGAGAGAAAAGATATAAGAAGGGCAGTGTCGTGAAATACTGAGAGTTAATGATTCCCAGATAGACGACTGTATAAACCGACTGCCCAGGTAGGAGAAGGGTTAACAACAACGAAGTGACCAGGCGAATGTGTTTATAGGTCAAGACACGGAAGTGCCCACCGACAGCCAGGTAAATCTGTCGCGTGGAAAAATTGGTTTGCAACAAAGGCAGACAGCATTATTGGACAGCATATTGCGGTCTGGGTGAATGAATAACGGAAAAGTTCCAGTTCTGTAATTTTCCACTAAAAGGTGATAATGAAGTAGGGACTTGAGATGTCAAGCAAGGTCAAGGACTATGCGGCAGAGATGACCTATAAAGAGTATCCATTTCTTTGTGACAGTTTAGTGTGTGTTCCAAACTGACCTGAAGGAGATATGTTCTTGAGTGGGAATAGAAATACACGTCCCTAATGATGGAAAGAGGGGATAATAGTGTGTTATTCGCTAAGTGTTTTTTCAATTCCAAGAACATAGATGCCTAAATAAGGTATAAAGATATTAGGTATAGTTTAGCATAGGAATATAGATGTGTGTGAATAGCAATTACCATTTCTTTCTATTTATGGATAGTTTAGACTTTGGTGAATTCATATGTCTTATGCGGATGTACTTCGGAAGCCTTGTCATTATGGCTGGAGAAGGACACTTGCATAAGTAGTAGAAAGGGGCGGCTGCTTATCACTGGGTTTGTTATACTTTTCCAGGTTCTACTCTCCTAGTGAAAGCAGAGACAGGATGAAGAGTACTACATTAAACAACTAAAGTACATACGGAGAACCAAACAAACCTGAGAAAAAAGGTTAAGATGAAGAAAGAATAAAATAAAGAAATAAATACAGAACACTGTATGCTCAACCGAATATAACTCTAAGGCCCTGAAAGAGAAGAGATGAAGAGGAATACCCTTGAGTAAACAAAGAAGAAAGAATAGACAATTAGAGACATTGATATTAATCTATAGACAATAGGAATAACTGTGACGAGGTGGTGGTTTTTTCGATGTTGGATATGCACCGTCATGAAACAGACTCGAGCGCAGTCATAAACTTACGGGACTTTTATTACGGTACAGTGACTCAGTGGTGAACAGTTTTTGTTTCATTCAATAACGGATTTACCATCAGATTCAAGCATACGGATAATCCCGGGTGAGCTCTGTCCTGTTTGATGTGCTGTCCTGTGATCTTGAAGAATGTATGGGCGAGAAGCCACACCGCTGATAGACATGCAGAGTTCTTTCTAACACCAACCATAGAACACCCTATCAACTACACTTACAAAATCCATACATACACCAGACATAGTTTTATTAATAAATCTTTTGTTTATTGTTGAAAGAAACTGTTGTCGGAGTATGTGTTGAGAGAATAACAGAGAGAGAGAGTGAAACCACTAGATATATGGAAGGGAAGACAGAAGAGAGGAGGGTAGACTAAAGTCAGGCAATAATCCCAACAGATAATAAGTTGAAGATGTACTTGTTGATTCCCACTCTCCTCTCGGGGAAGAACAGGACATAATTGGTGGAGCAGCGGGGTAGGAAAAATACCCATATGACCTGGAGGCATAACAGGGCATATACATAAAGGGGTACTTGCATATTGGCACAGGCATAGCGGAGTACCTACATGTTGGGACATACTGATTAGAATAAAAAGAAGTATATATTGATGACTTTTAATGGAAGGACGTCCATTGGATATATGGTGCCATTACATTTATGGTAGAAACATTTCATGAATGCTGGTGACTTTACAGTGAGAAAGTTCCAGACAGAGTGAATGTGGATAGGTGGTAAGACACATTACATACCTAGTCACACGGTCACACGTCTACATAAGTCTTTATCCTATATCTCCTCTTGTGGATGAGAGAGTGGTTGGGATGTACTGTGTGGTGTTGTAGATTAATAATATTAGATAGGCATAGAAAATGATATAGGTTCTAGGTAGATTATCTGTTTATAGTGAGTACTCTTTACTGCCTTGAGGTGTCTTTACTCAACGTGCTGACTTACCTGCTTTAACTATGGCCACCCCCAAACTAACTACAGCAGAACTTAGGGCCAACGGAGAAGAAATTGGGTTGGCTGGTTCAGACTTAACTGATTACATACAAGAAAGAGAGCGAGAGATTCGTCAAGCGGAACGAGAAGAGCGAAAGACCGAGTTGGAAGTGAGAAGAATAGAGGTGGAGACCAAGCGACTGGAAATGGAACAAGAGGCCAAGAAAATGGACCAGGAGACCAAGAAACTGGAAATGGAACAAGAGGCCAAGAAAATGGACCAGGAGACCAAGAAACTGGAAATGGAACAGAATGCCAGGAGACAAGAAATGGAACATGAATACCGCTTGAAAGAGTTAGAACTCAAGACACAAACTAAGGGTGAAATAGATGCAGCAGAAGGAAGTTCATCTTCACCTGGGGCAACATACATGAGTGGACAGGGTTACCATGCCATGAAGTTTCCCTTGGCGGTCTTTGATGAAAATAAAGAGAAGATATACCAGTTTTTGGATCGGTTCGAGGCTATGGCAGTCGCTATGGGACTGGATAGAACCAGATGGGCTCTTAAAGTATCCCAGTCTTTACGTGGTTCGGGCTACGAGGTCTACACACGCCTACCACCAGGACAGGAAAATCAGTATGAGGAATTGAAAGCCGCTTTGATGAAACATTATGAAGTCACAGCACAAACGTATAGGAAGAAGTTTAGATCGGCTAGACGAGAGCCGGGAGAACTATTCGCCGCCTACAGTCTAAGGCTGAAATCCTATCTCCAGAAATGGATGGACTTGGCAGAATTCAAGAGGGATTATGAGAGTCTCGAAGAGATGATGGTGGTCGACCAGATGCGAAAGCAAATGTCGAAACCTCTCAGAACCTTCTTGGGAGAACAAGGGGCGGAACGGATTGATGTTGTGAATAAGCTGGCGGAACGATTCGTGGAAGTACATGGTGAAGCGGAGGAACTAAGTACACAAACCAAAGGTCAGGAGAAACCAGAGAAAAAGAAACCTAAAAACTGGGAAGGAGAAAAAGTGGAACCTTATATAAAGCACACCGAGGAGAGTTCAGAGAAGGTGAAGGTAGGAAACCAGAGCAACTCGAATTCTCAAGCGAAACGACCGTGGTCCGAGAAGTGGTGCTCGATTTGCAAGGCGGCCTCGCACAACACAAAAGACTGCAGATCGAAACCTAAAAGTTCTTACTTCGCAGCATGCAAAGTGATTCCTACATCGGTGATCACAGACAAGGCTGAGGTCAGCGAAGGAGAAAGGAACAAAAAGGACACACGGAAACCTAGGAAAGGAACAGGATGCACACACTGCCAGTTGATAACACATAATACTGTGGACTGCAGATGCAAGGCAAAACACGCCAATTGCATAACCAACCTCGAGGAATCAAAAGAGGAAGGAAAGGAAACGGTCAAGGAGATGAACGACACTCAGGACCAAGAGAGACCACCTGTGGTTGAACTGATTGAAGTCAATGGCCAGCAGGTTGCTTGTCTCTACGATACAGGTTTGGATGGGGAAGCGGTGATAGACGCCAGCTTGGTAAGCCCAGACCAACTTACAGGGGAGACCATAGAGCTAAAGCCGGCAATGAGGAGTGCTGTTTCCATGACGCTGCCAATCGCCAAGGTGGAGATTAAATCCAGGTACATCACGGGCATTATTCCTGCGGCTGTATTAGCTGACTCCCTATTCCCAATGATCATTGGCACGAAATATGTCTTTTTGGGGATGCCCAAACAGCCAACCCACAAGGGAACAGTAGTCATTGGATCTAAAGGGAAGGAAAAAGAGGCAGAGACACGATGCGACAACTCGGAGATAGGAGAATTGCATACTGCCCAGAGGAAGGATACTACGTTGCATCCTTGCTACAGGAAGCTGCAAAGAAGTGCTGAGCCACCAGAACGGGGACAGTACGTTCTGAAGAATCAACTACTCTATCGGAGAGCTGGGAGGGGAGATAACCTGCATGAGCAGTGGGTGGTTCCAGAGACCCACCGTCCTCACATTCTTCAGAGTGGACACATCATAGGCGAGAATCGACATATGGGTGTCAGAGACACCTTGCAGCAAATATCCGGCCATTATTGCTGGCCAGGAATGACCGGAGATGTACGCCGGTGGGTGAAGTCTTGTTCGGAGTGCCAGAAAGCACCACCCAACAAGCGAATTAAGAGGAAACTAGCTCTTAAAGTGGAAGACAAAGTGGAAGTGTGGAGTCCAGCAGAGACCAATATACTCCAAGTAGGATGGAAAGGACCTTATCCTGTGGAAAAGGTGGTGTCCAAGAACATCTACAAAATACGGATCGGGGAAGAGAAGAAAAATCTCCCTAGACATCTCATTAGGAAATATGAAGAGAGATCCGGGAGCAAAGCTTCGCACTTTATGGTGATGGCAGCCATTGGGACAAAGGTTACCAGTCCAGACGAAGACCAGAGATCGCCAGTACAACATAGGAGGACCTATGGGACAGTACGTGATAGGTCAGATTTACCCAACGACAGGAGGAGGGAAATCACAAGTCAGGGAAAGGACAAGAGTGAAAGTTTCACCGGTAACCAAGTTCAGAAGGGGTGGGTAACGTCGGGAAAAGCGAGAATTACCCAGGACTCCAACCGAAGATTGGCTGACCAGATACAATATCGCCCAAGATGGTCCTGGAAGCAAAAGTCCAGGAGGTTTGGGAAAGACGACTCGGTCCGACGAGGACGAGGCGGAACATCCCCAGAGGAAAAGCCGGGGGAAACCAAGAGGACATGGAAGCAGTGTTACAATCAGGATGGGACAATCCGTCTGTTTTGTGAGCCGTCGCTGACGCAAGTCGAAAGTAGGTCGACCGGACGTACAGGAGCGAGGAGCCAACACTAGTTTCAGTCGTTAGTAGTATAGTAGGGTGTCAATTAGAGCGCCTACTGGATAATGTGAGGATCCAATCATATCATCAACACGTGATGTTAATAGCTACTTCGCAGAAGCTCAACGCACGGTGGATGTGATGGACGTTGTTGCTGCAACTGGACTTCACAGTGGAATACATTTTTGGTAAGGAAAATGTAGGAGCAGATTTATTATCCAGACATCTAGCTCCGGAGGAAGAAGATTAGGATTGTGGATCATGGGAATCAAACCTACAGTGAGAAAGATTCGACGCGGTCTAATCTCTTAAAGAGGGGGCCTATGTCGTGAAATACTGAGAGTTAATGATTCCCAGATAGACGACTGTATAAACCGACTGCCCAGGTAGGAGAAGGGTTAACAACAACGAAGTGACCAGGCGAATGTGTTTATAGGTCAAGACACGGAAGTGCCCACCGACAGCCAGGTAAATCTGTCGCGTGGAAAAATTGGTTTGCAACAAAGGCAGACAGCATTATTGGACAGCATATTGCGGTCTGGGTGAATGAATAACGGAAAAGTTCCAGTTCTGTAATTTTCCACTAAAAGGTGATAATGAAGTAGGGACTTGAGATGTCAAGCAAGGTCAAGGACTATGCGGCAGAGATGACCTATAAAGAGTATCCATTTCTTTGTGACAGTTTAGTGTGTGTTCCAAACTGACCTGAAGGAGATATGTTCTTGAGTGGGAATAGAAATACACGTCCCTAATGATGGAAAGAGGGGATAATAGTGTGTTATTCGCTAAGTGTTTTTTCAATTCCAAGAACATAGATGCCTAAATAAGGTATAAAGATATTAGGTATAGTTTAGCATAGGAATATAGATGTGTGTGAATAGCAATTACCATTTCTTTCTATTTATGGATAGTTTAGACTTTGGTGAATTCATATGTCTTATGCGGATGTACTTCGGAAGCCTTGTCATTATGGCTGGAGAAGGACACTTGCATAAGTAGTAGAAAGGGGCGGCTGCTTATCACTGGGTTTGTTATACTTTTCCAGGTTCTACTCTCCTAGTGAAAGCAGAGACAGGATGAAGAGTACTACATTAAACAACTAAAGTACATACGGAGAACCAAACAAACCTGAGAAAAAAGGTTAAGATGAAGAAAGAATAAAATAAAGAAATAAATACAGAACACTGTATGCTCAACCGAATATAACTCTAAGGCCCTGAAAGAGAAGAGATGAAGAGGAATACCCTTGAGTAAACAAAGAAGAAAGAATAGACAATTAGAGACATTGATATTAATCTATAGACAATAGGAATAACTGTGACGAGGTGGTGGTTTTTTCGATGTTGGATATGCACCGTCATGAAACAGACTCGAGCGCAGTCATAAACTTACGGGACTTTTATTACGGTACAGTGACTCAGTGGTGAACAGTTTTTGTTTCATTCAATAACGGATTTACCATCAGATTCAAGCATACGGATAATCCCGGGTGAGCTCTGTCCTGTTTGATGTGCTGTCCTGTGATCTTGAAGAATGTATGGGCGAGAAGCCACACCGCTGATAGACATGCAGAGTTCTTTCTAACACCAACCATAGAACACCCTATCAACTACACTTACAAAATCCATACATACACCAGACATAGTTTTATTAATAAATCTTTTGTTTATTGTTGAAAGAAACTGTTGTCGGAGTATGTGTTGAGAGAATAACAGAGAGAGAGTGAAACCACTAGATATATGGAAGGGAAGACAGAAGAGAGGAGGGTAGACTAAAGTCAGGCAATAATCCCAACAGATAATAAGTTGAAGATGTACTTGTTGATTCCCACTCTCCTCTCGGGGAAGAACAGGACAGGCAGAATGTCAGACGGGCCTGCATGCCCAATTCTTAACCCTTTGAAAATACAGTTCGTTCAGTCGTTGGTTCGTTCATTTTGGATGGACACAAGCCCTTGTTAGGGTTCAGACGTCCTGAAATAATACATTGGACTGTAGGAGTTTAGTCTTCCAGAAGGGAAGGGCATCTATTGCCCAGAATAATGCCGTTCTGAATAGGCCTGGTTCCTACATTTGTGTACCAGTACGATGGTCGTGTGTTAGGTTCTCGGTGGAGTTGGGTTGCACTTTACCGAGCAGTACGGCTCTGGGATCGATGGAATCGACCTAGCCTCATAAATAGGTACAATACTGTTGGCGTTGTATTGACGCGTGACGTAATAACGATTATGTCATTGACAATTAGTGTCTAACCGCCATATAGCGATATGCTTTTGCTGGAGCCAATTGGAATTGATTCACATATTCATACTGGTTATATTATTTCAACAATTAGAGGACAGCGTGACCGAATGGATAGGAGTGCTCGTTGTTAAACATTCGGTGTGCTGATGCCGAGGTAGCAGGTTCAGCCCCTACCAGATCAGTTGGACTAAAATTTTGACTTCTCGTCTTTAACTTTAGGACATAAATTACAAGTACCTCAGAAGTCGGAGTGGGATGGGCTGATGGCAAGGGAGACGAATTGTGATAGAATGTCTCCTTGCAGAGAAGGAAACTGTTGTGAACATTCACAAGCTTCTATGTGATGTATATGGACGTTTTGCAATCGACAGGAGTACAGTCAGTTGCTGGGTTCAGAGAACCAAAGAATCAGGAAGTGGAGATACGGAGCTGCTTGATCGGCCGCGCTGTGGACATCCAACCACAGCCACCGACGCAGAAATGTTAAAATGCGCCGAGGGCCTTATTCTTACTGATAGGCGAATCACTACTCAACAATTAACCCTACAGCTATTAGTAAGCAATGGTAGAGCAAATGCAGTTATATAAACTCTATGATTTCTACGGTTTGCGCAAAATGAGTTCCTCGAAATCTTACAAATGACCACCGATTGCAAAGGAAAGCAATTTATTCTGAATTGTTGGAGCGTTTCAATGCAGATGGAGAGAACTTTTTGGCTAAGATCGTTACAGGCGACGAAATTTGGGTGCATTGTTGTAAACCTGAGCTAAAAAGACAAGTCAATGGAGTGGCTTCATCCGCAATCACGACAAATAAAGAAATTCAAGTTAACTCCTTCAACTGGAAAGATTATGATCGCTGTCTTTTGGGACATTGGAGGTGTGATTCTTGTGGATGTTATGTCAAGGGGAGTGACAATCAATTCACAAGCTTACATTAAGAAATTGAAAAGGAATAAAAAAACTCAATGAACTTTTTCGCAGAGTTCGGCCGCACAAAAATCCAGCAGAAGCAATCACCAAGTTGGGTTGGGCTGTAATACACTATCTACCCTATAGTCGCAATTTGGTACCCTCTGATTTTCATCTGTTTTGTCTACTTAAAGATGCACTCCGTGGGACTAGGTTTGAAGATGCTGAAGGAGTGATTCATGCAGCAAAGAATTGGCTACATGATCAAGACAAAATCTGGCACGGGCAAGGAATACACGCACTTGTTTCGCCCTTGCATAAAGCCGTACAAGTTGATGCGGATTATGTTGAATAATACCTATGTTTACATGACATATATATAGATGTCATGCTTTTTGAATAAACAGCTACTGAGAAAAAAACGATGTTGTGCATTACTTTCTGAACGCACCTCGTATTTACCAATAAACACGTCTAAACACACTATAGGTCATGTCTAATACAAGAAGGCCCCACTATACGTCGCTTCGGTTTACGTCGTTTCGCTACAACGTTGTTGTCACAATGGGACAAAACTTCACTTTACGTTACTACGCTCCGCTATAACGTCGTCACCCGTGTTGCTATACTGCGTTAACTTCACCATTTTTCATTTTGTGCAGTGCATTCTTCCATGATTTTATCTAGTAATAACACATAATTATGAGTTCAAAGCGCACAGTAAGTGCTGATAGTGTGTCTGGTTATAATAGAACCAGGAAAAATGTTACTCTTGAGGTGAAGTTAGATGTGTTACACTGCTTTGAGGCTGGCGATCGGACTCTTGATATCAGTAAAGTCGACGGTTTACCTCCAACCACGGTAAGGACAATTCGTGTAAGTGCTGTCAAAATCAAAGAGGGTGATAAAAACGTAACCCATTTGAGTGCTTCCAAGATCACTCGTACCAGAAGTACTATTATGGAGAACATGGAAGCACTATTGGCCGTCTGGATTGAAGACCAGAACCAACGGAATATGCCTGTGAGCAAGATGGCTATCCAAGAGCAAGCAAAGTCTCTCTATGAAGATCTAGCTAAGAAAGCGGGTGAGAGCAGTACTGATAGTGCTGATGATAGTTTTGGAATGAGTCGTGGTTTTAATGCCTCTACGTGCCAATAATTCTACCCCTCGCCCTCCAACCCACCTCTATTTAGCCAATAAATGTCAACAACCATCAAAATACACGTTACATAACACACTGTATTTCATTTAATTCTATGGGAAATAGTATTTCGCTATACGTCGTTTCACTTAAAGTCGCGTTTTCCAAGAACGTAACCCCGACGTTAACAGGGGCGTTACAGTAATCACTTTAAAAACAAAAAATTATACATTTATTGCTCCAAAATTGTGGTATATGTGTATATACTAAGAACTAACAAACAAGCAAACTCACCCACACAAAAAGACACAGCCCTAATAGTTAATGTGGAGTGCACATTCACGTCCGATTAAGGCTCTCAGCCTTTGCGCTTAAATTGCATGCTTAATTAACATTGAGGTAGCCGTATATAGTTACAATAACGCGGAAAACAAAGAGGCTGTTTATAAACGTACTACATCTT
>OY992887.1:77841804-77901804 GCA_963921405.1 Cepaea hortensis
CGAGGTTCTTTAAAGAAATGCTACTGAAGGAATGATTGAGTCGGCAGTCTATATGTGATTTGATCAGTATCACGCTATAATAGGGTGTACATAGGTCATGATACAGTACAGTACATACGCACTTGCTGGAATTTGTCTTATGTTGGTAAATGTTTCCCCCACAGGTTGTTGGTGTTCCATTGTCAACAGAATAAATTTACTCCAGAATAGTTGCACAAAACATAACATGATGATCAACATTGAAAAAAAAACAACAACAACAGAAGTTATGAATTTAAGTAAATATAGTAATGAACAAGCAACAGAGATGTGGTTTTTAAGACGAATGTTGCGAATTCCTTTGACTCCAGAGTAACTAACTACGATTGTCTGAAAGAGGCTAATGAAACTAGAACACTATATACAACAATAAGAAAGAGACAAATAGCTCTCTTTGGTCATCTGATGAGACGAGACACATTGGAGAACACCATGACAACTGGAAAGGTTGAGGGGAAAAGAGGCAGAGGCAAACCAAGAGAAATGATGCTGAATGGATTGAGACGGTGGCATGGAGGAATATCAACAGTAGAGTTGATCTAGAGCACCAAAGACCGAGATCTGCGGAGAGCCATGATCGTTACGCCAGCTGGCAGGGCACTTGATGATGATGACAGTAATGAAATTATTATGCAGATAAACGACCAAAGGCTAAAACAAGACCACAAATGCAAGTATCTTGGGGACATTTTTACATCAGATGGCAAATTAGATAGAGAGAGGAAGACAAGAACTGAGCAAGCCAGTAATGTTACATATCAAATTATACCCATCCTTAAACACCCAGATATCCCCATTCAAATTAATAAGAATATTATAATTGCAATTTTTATACCAATGTTGTACTATCAATGCCAAACATAGGCACTAACTAAAGAACAAGAAAGAAAACTCACAGCTTGTGAAATGAGATGCCCGAGAAAAGCAGCGAACAAATAAAACAAGGACAGTATTCGAAACGAGGAGATCTATAAAACATTTAGAGCAACACCGGTTGTTAAATTCATTGATAGACAAAGATTTAACTGGTTCGGCCACATAGTGAGAATGAACCCAGTATCGCTAGCAGTAAGAGCATTTTTGTGTGCTTATCTTATTTAAAGGACATTGCAGTCAACACCAGCATTTTTCAGCTGCTGTTGATGTCTTGGCAAGTTTTACGTTCAGTAATTTGCCAGTGCTTTCTGAACGACCGGCTCCCCTACCTTTTCGTAAGAAACCAACGCTACGCGATCCGCTACCGAATCCCGCGCAGCTGTGTTTCGTACGTGGGTATAAAGGATTACGAACAGCTCCCTTAACTCCTTCACCAGGGAGACCAGCAAGAGCATACATCATGAAAATGGAAACATCAAGAGGCAGGAGAAAGCCATGAAAAAAATGGATCGACAGAGTCATCAACATCTTAAAACCCACAACATCTCGGTACACCAAGCTACCGAGAGAGAGAGAGAGAGAGAGAGAGAGAGAGAGAGAGAGAGAGAGAGAGAGAAAGAGAGAAAGAGAGAGAGAGTGAGAGAGAGAGAAGAGAGAGAGAGAGAGAGAGAGAGAGAGAGAGAGAGAGAGAGAGAGAGAGAGAGAGAGAGAGAGAGCACTAGTTCGTAAACCAATCATCAAATAAGCCTGGGACGCCTAGGGACATGGAGCTGCGAAGGAGAAATGAAGAAAAGAGAAGATTGTCAACATATTCCAACCCAGTGCCCGGAGGGAAGCGACTTTCGCTAGCTGACCTTTCTCTGGTCCACAAACTGTCGGATAAGTGAGGTGTGCCATTATCAAGAAACTAGAGATTCGAAAGATATTCGAGAAACAACTGTTATAAAGTCATTACAGCAATATTAAACATAACGTATTTGAAAACTACAGAAGACAAGGTAATTGCAGGCGGCATGCTGTTAAAATTGATTTTTTTTTTTTGCAAACGTATCTACCTTTAGCTTGTTTTGACACGACGCCTGTCAAATTTTGTTTTACAACGTTAGTAAACATCTTACATCTGTTTACTTGAAATATCACATCATTGAACTATTCATAAGTCAGGGATTCTAAACTTGTCGGTTTCACATAAATGGATGATTAAATGCGCTTGTGACAAATGGAGTTAGGGCTCAGTAGCTCATGATGCTAGCAGGAAAGAACGTGGTAGAGGACGAATGTGTGAGTAACGAATCAACAGTTGCAACTATAATATATATAAAGTTGCATGGTCTTTGCTGGACGTTGCAATAAGCCCCAGGTTGATATTCTAGGCAATTTTACGTTCAATTAGTCTGACATTGCTTTCTGAACGGGAAGTCAACATATAAATCAAACTATGACCGATGTAGGGGATGAACCCGCTACTCCGCTTAACAGGAAGTTTAAAAACGAGCGCTCGTATCCTTTAGGCCGCGCTGACCTCTTATTACAACTATATGTACACACTATATAGACTATGCGTACACTATACGTACATCATATTATACTATATTTACACTAAATGTATACAATATGTACACTATATGTACATTATAAGTGTACACTATATGTACACGTAATCTTCGATATCGTCTGTAAGATGGCCCCAATACTGTAACGTCCATGTGTGATGAGACAATTCCAACAACGTGGATATGACAGAACATGGGAGCAGACGTGATTGACTTGTTGTGCTTTCCGCCTCATGCCGAGAAGCTACCCGGCTCGAATCGCTTTAAAAGGATGGGTCATTGTCGTGTCCTCCTTTAAAGTGTCGTCCCTGGAGTGAAGAGAGTCAACACCCACATTATAATATTTTTTTCCTATCAATATCCTGGAGAATCCACCAGCTTCCGTCCAACACACTCCATCAGCCAATGGACACCTTTTCCTATCACTCTCTCACTGTCGTACTATGCCCCCTCTCATACTTACCCAACGCAACATACTCCACAACTCTTGCTTCTAAAAATTAATAAAGATTAATTTATTAAAAGAAAAGTGTAACGTATATGAGACGTGTATGCGAAGACAATGTGTGTCGTGTATTATAACATAAATGTATGTGTCAGCCTTCAAAGTTCAGGATCATAGTGTACACATCATGGCAAGGATCACACGACATCATTCGAGTCAGTACGATAAACCTCACCGAAGTCGTATCCTTCTCTCCAGACATGTCCTCCTCCAGGAACTCTGATGACCATGAGATCTGAATCCCATGTAAATATATAATCCGTGGAAAAAACTGTTATTGTTCCTAACACAACTGTTCCTAACAGTTTATAGAAACTCCGGCTTCATAATTCCGGCGCGGTGAAAACAAACATGGAACACTGTCCAATGAACAAGACTTTTTGTCTCTTGATAAATGTTCACTAGTTCTCACTATTAAACAGTTATTGTCTATACTCCAATAGAGTCCTTTATTGTTGTTCTAGTCATAAGTGAACTGAATATCCATCACTACTGGTGTGTTAAAACTGGTATGACCTAAACTCATTCGGTATTTATCCGGTAGGATACCATTCAGCTCCACTGAGCAATGTTGATCATCTTCCTCTAGCATAATCTCTGTTGTAAAGTTGCTGACCAATCTTCCGGCGCCAAACTTTATCCGGGATCGGATTTTCTCTTTGGTTTCAGGTTCTTCATTCCAACCAGAGGAACCTGTGAGATAAATCAAACAACTGGTGATAGCCTCCCCGTCACTGATCTCTATTAGATGATCGTGGGCCATCGGCCTCGCTCAGAAAATATAATGAACCTACTCTGTCATGGACAGATGACTGAACACATAGGTTATCATCAGGCCAAGACAAGAAAAAAAAATCAACAAACAGAATGCGGAACCCCGCCCACCAGGGACACTACGGGAATATCCCAATTATCCCTCATTACTTAATTCTCAACTAGTAAAGCTTATCCACACTTCACTAATCTATTTTCAACTAACAGAGCCAAGTATCACTTCCCTACTCTAGTTAGTTTTCCACTAACAGTGCTAATCATCACACTATAGTTTGAACAAGGCTACAGCCTATATTAATTAGAACTAATTATAATCGGTTCTACCTTAGGCAACACTGCAGTTAGATCAAATTACATCCACTCTTGCCATGACAGGCACGTGTAAAATTAAATCACTAATTCGCACACGGTAGACGTTTTCCCATCAGAACCACAGTGCCGAAGCACGTCTTCTACAATCCAAAGTTTGCGTTCAACTCCCCATCTCCAATCATGGTTTTTGGCCAAACCTCTAAAATTGGTCACGTGACATGGTTGTTGTCCTGCAGGTGTTATTTGGGCAATCATCCATTGTCAAGAATCGATTTTCCCTTGCCTAGTCACTGTCAAAGTTGTCATCACTTGTTTTGACTCCCCCAACAAACTAACGAGTTACTGGATGATCCCAACAACAGTTTTCCCCAACAAGCTGCCAATCTTCTTGATGTTCCGGAAACTATAAATTGACAGATGTACTGTTATCTTCCGTGCTGAGTACTTCCGCTCTCAATCCAACTTGTTTATGAACTGTCAAAGCGATGTATGATTCAGCGCACTCACTTTCCCTACATCTCTGCAACTGTTAATTTTGCCCGACATGTGATGGCCGACATCCGATTGCCACCATGATCCCACGGGTTCCATCTGTATTCAAATGTTGACAAACTGTCAAAGCGATGCCGGGACCCGTCTCCCTCACCACTGAGTGTTCCCAATCCGTCGACCAGATGTAAACACGTGCAGTTACATTTCCTGGATTAGTTGAAACAACCTTTGGCCTCGAACATCCGCTAATTCAGATCGCCCTTTATTCTCATCACTGGTTAAATCATGTTGGACCATTATGTGACAGTCATGTTTTACAAGAACCATTGGTTTCTAATGATATCTCATTTTCTGACCTCCTCAGTGATGAGACTGATGCAGAGCGCTCTTGGATTAGAGCGAAAACACCAGGTCCATTGTGCAAGTTGTGAACGTTAGTCAGTCAGTCAGTCAATCGCGGTTCCAACTTCACTGGAAATGGTCGCCCTATTATGACCCGTTCCTGTGCCAATGAATATCACACAGAATGCTCCTGCCTGCCAAATGGCAGCCCGCACAGGTATACTATGCATAATGCCGATGCCAGAATGCGAACACAAAAGTCCTCCATGAAAAATAAGTTCATCGATGGAAGCGGCAGTCACTAGAAAACCAGCAGCCACGCATTACTGCATAAGGCAACCCAGTTATTTCAATGACCGGCCGGCCGCCATTTTTCTGAACATGCAGTTCACGCTACAAACAACCATGGACAGATGTAAAAGCATTCCACACTAAATTCACAGCTCACAGTATCACTCCACGCATTCAACTCAGTAGCAAGGCAATGGAACCACAATATGCACTTCAAAAACTGAAAATCGCTAAAGTTAGGTGCATATCCTTTACAGGGCGCGGCAGTCAACCCCATCGTTTTTATGCGTGGCTGTTTGTGATTTCTTGGCGAGTTTACGTTCAGTAATTTGTCATTTCGTTCTGAACAACCGGCTCTTATACCTTTGCATGGGAACCAACGCCAGACGGCCTGCTTCTAATTTGCCGACAGCTGTGTTTCGAACGCGGTATGCAAGATCATGAATTGCATTATTAACTCGTTCGCCACAGAGCCGGCCAAGAGAAGGCCCCAGGACACTGCGCTGGCAAAAATGTTATAAATAAAACTTACCAACGGTGGGTAGAGCCCATTACCTTGAATGAAGTGGAGACACTGATTCCTGAGGTTCACAGCTAGGTGTGAGACGCGAATCACCCCCAGTCCCCAACCACACGACAGATAAATGAGACCAAAGAATAAGAAAGAATAGGAGGGGGAGGAACAGGAGAAGAAGCAGAAGAAGAAGAAGAAGAAGAAGAAGAAGAAGAAGAAGAAGAAGAAGAAGAAGAAGAAGAAGAAGAAGAAGAAGAAGAAGAAGAAGAAGAAGATTTAATACAAGTATCAGTGAAAATCCAAATGCGATCCAGTTAGCATTGCCTATCAGTATGTTAACGAGGTACTGGGGTAGCATAATAGTTAGTGCACATCTTTACCAAAGTATTGGTCCAAGTTCAACCCTGGGGTTGGCAGAATTCTGTTTTCTAACCAACACTCCTTTGCTGTCGACCGGTTTTTAAAATAGGTACAGGATAAGTTTCATATTTTTCAGGGAATATTCTAGAAAGGGATGCAGTGACGAAGGCAATTGACCACCCCACCACTTTATGTTGTAACCTAGAATATGTGAATGCCCAACACTTCACACCAAAACGATAATGTCTGCCATAGGAACATTTGAGTTACCTTTTCCCATTATTATTGTAGGATGTTGAATTTAGTCGCACGGAATGTTTCTCTTTGAAATGTAGTCATTGTGTGTCTGTCAGGATGCCAATTAACCCTAACAATGATGGCTGATCAGTCTTTTAACTGTCCTGAGAGTATCTTTCTTACCGAAATCACTACACTACATCGTTGAGTCTATTATGCGTTTGCCTTCAACCTTATTCTCTGCATATATTTCTCCAGTCACAGGCAATACATGTAAATCCTAAAGTGCAGTATAAAATGCATGGTTCCAATCATATACTCCTACACTGTAACACAAGACGTCCACATCCGTTGGGAAGGGATGTTCCTTCAGACGGAACTTCGGAATTGCCAAGATTACTCGGCGATGGTTCCCCAAATGATCCCACTTGAAATACTTGACTAGATGTTTCCTAGTTTCTGATCTCACCCAATCACGGTTGTTACAAATAATTCATATCACATCAATGAATATATCACATCCACACTTATTTACTCTTTTAACAAACCCACATCTATCCCTACCCCACTAGCAGTCACATACGTCACAATCTATTCATGGGATGTAAAGAATGGAGCAGGACATTGTCTTTTATTCTATATAATTTGTTTTCCTTTTCTTTTTACTTTTTTAAAAATTTTAGATCAACATTTAATATCTTGCAGTCATCTCATCACCGTCGTCGTCGTCGCCGTCGTCGGCTTCGTCGTCGCCATCATCATCATCATCATCATCATCATCATCATCATCATCATCATCATCATCATCATCAAAGTATCACTACCATAATCATTATCATCATAATCATCATCATCAAAGTGCTACCTCCACCATGGTAACTAGGAGTTCAATACCTTCAGCAGTTTCTGTCTTGAGACTGCAGTACACATTTCGGAAAGAAAGATAATCTACCCAAAACTCCGAGGAAAGGCCAGACGGTGATTTTAATACTGACTATTATGTCTTTCTGTTTGCACAAAATTAACCTATGAAGATTAATCATTATAGTTTCTGCAACCTTTAACAAGCGACTATTTTGTGTTTTAAACAACAAAAGAAACGCATTGTCTCTATCAATTACATTTATCAATCACGTGACAGAAATACGAGTAGTTGAAACACATAGTTAACTGATATTATTCAAATGTGGGGGAATTTGTTATCCCTTTGGTAATAGCATTGTTTTTTAAACGAAATCTTTATGTCTGCATAAAATTGATTCGAATAGAAAAATTGCAAGAGCTTCAATATACCTGGGCAATTTCTATTGATTATGACTTCTGTGTTTACATTCAGTAAGGGAATATGTTGTTTTGAAATGTATATGTGTTTATCACATGAACACACAGACAAAAATATTGAATATCCTGTTTTATGATAACCGATATTGTAGAGTGTGTGTGTGTGTGTGTGTGTGTGTGTGTGTGTGTGCGTGCGTGCGTGCGTGCGTGTGTGTGTGTGTGTGGGTGGGTGCATGCCTGCCTGCCTGCCTGCCTGCCTGCCTGTCTGTCTGTCTGCCTGCCTGTCTGTCTGCCTGCCTGCCTACCTACCTGCCTGCCTGCCTGCCTGTCTGTCTGTCTGCCTGCCTGCCTGCCTGCCTGTCTGTCTGTCTGTCTGTCTGTCTGTCTGTCTGTCTGTCTGTCTGTCTGTCTGTGTTCATGTCTTTCGAGCAATACTATTACGTGTACTCATCAGTTAATCGTATGGATTTAAGTTGGGTGATATTTGTTCAGAAATATGTATAATTAGTGTGTGTGTGTGTCATGTTGTTGAATCGATACTCATTTAGTTTGTTAATATATCTGAGATGTGAGTTATCTCCTGTCGTTGTATGGCCAAACTGTATGTCATTTAACACCTGTTCTAATCTTCCATTATTTATATGCATCTCAACTATTGAATTTCCTGTCAGTTTAGTCCAATGATTTCTGTAGTTATATTAATGTTAACCTTTACACATAATGCGTTTTGTAGTGCATTCTATTCTATTTCCTTGACATGATGTTGATTATATGATATAAGAAATAAACCTGAGCTTTGTGTGTCCTAGGCAGTGAAATAATTAACCTATTATGTTGTCTTTCGATTTACTCGCGTTTGTATTATTCTTGTTTTTTCTTTCCCTCATATTCCCCACTGGGGAATAGAGCCTCAACCAATTCACCCCAAACCATCCCATCCTTTGATGTCTTATGCATCTTCGTCCATGTCCTCTCCAAATTAATCATTTCTGTTTTTTCTCCATGTGTTTTTAAGTCTTCCTCTATTTTATTTGCCTTGTGCATCCCGGACAAAAGAGTTTCTAGTTATACTATTCTCATATTATCTCAGTGTATGATCTGTCCAGCGAGAACATCTTTTTCCAACCTTTAGATTCAAGCCTGTATTATACGAATATCACAATAACTCCCAGACAGTTTTACTTTAGTGCTGTCACATTATTCACGACTGTCAAGCAACAAATGCTAGTCACAGAAGGTTAAATAATGTTTGTGATTATGACGCAAACACTGAACGCATACTGCGTTGCTTGGTATCGAATGTATTAATATGGTTATTTTACTTGTACTTATTCGCCCGCGTGTTATCGGGGCCCACCAATAAATCAAAGGATGGAAACATGGCAACCTACAAAGCATGCCGTAAGAGATAACTGAGGAGTTTTGGTCTCTGAAGGCCATAGCTTTCTGGAAATGGCTATGTATGACGTTTCCCCAAGACGGGACTATTGGACCTATGGAGTTTTAGCAAGGAGGGGTTCAAGTGTCCTGTTACATGAAATGCACCATGGATTCGAAATCAGCTGCAGGAGTTTTGGAAGCAGACAGCAGTGCATTGCGTCAGTTGTTCGGAAAGCAATGGCAAATTACTGAACGTAAATATTGCTTAAAAATTACACACAACATACAAATGCTGGGGTTAATTACGACGCCCTGTACAAGATTTGCAACTACCTTTTTGGTTAAACATGACATTTGGCGTGAGGATGAGGCGATTCATCCTCACGGTTTCCGCTGTGATGAAGCCGGTCGAATAGCACACAGCTTGCACGTCTTCAAGCGGAAAGAGAATCACTGCAAAACCCCAGGAAGATAATAAATATTCAGCACCCATGCTTTACTCTCTCAAGTAAAGACCTCACGCGATTGATCAAAACACGTGTACTACTTGCCCACCGGGTTTGAAACAGTCGTCCACACTCTTCTCATGCTATCGAAAAACAGGGGTTTACTATTGCCGGGATGTTGCGAGAGCTCGAATAAAAACACAAAATGTGACCAAGAAGCTGGGCAGATGCGAAAACACACGTAGATACAGGCGAACGTTTCGATCGAAATCCTTATCAACGGAACAACAAACACAAAACACTCAAAGAACGGACAACACAACGGAATACTTACTTGGGTGGTCTCCAGTTGAGAAAACTGGGAATTGCCAGCCCCTCAGCGTATTCACCTCTATAATTTTTATGTGCATAGCACGAGCTATCATTCACGTGTACTTTCTCTTTGTGGTTCAAAATATTGATGTTATTATTATAGAACTCACTGCTTGCCTCTTTGCTTTCACTTGCTTGTCACATTTAGATAGCATTAGGGCCACCCCTTCACTGTGAGAGGCATTTGTTTCTGCATGTCCGGAGAATAGCACTGTTTCACATGTGTCTCTTATCTTGCATATACCATTAACCATCCCTTCCAAGTCGTCCTATTCTGTGCTTTCCCTTGTAGCTTCAATGATGTCCTCATATTATTCACTTCTGTCTCTACTTCTCTTCTTCCCCTGTTTGTAGGACTTCCTCTACGTATTCTGCCCTGTGGATTTCAGGCAAAGACCGTTCTAGTTTCATTTTTATTATGATTTCTTAATGTATCTCCCATCCATCGCCAGTGTCTTCTTTTCACCTCTTGATTCCCTGGTTTTTATTTAGTTCTTTCTTCTTCTTCTTCTTCTGCGATCATCCGGAGTTTTTTTTTCGGATGTGATTGCGTTGTGCCTGTTTACAGCAGAGCTGCGTTCTTGCGCCGTTAGGCCGACACATCCGACTTCTGCGGGCATTTGTTGACCGGGTTAACCTTCCCGGGGGTTTCTTAGGACGTTTGACTCTCACTGTTGTGGTGTTATCCCCCATCCCAGCTGGCCCATATAGAACAGCCAAAGATCCTGGTCAGCCCTCAAGGGAAGGCAGGGGCAGACCATGGGCATTCCCCGCCATCCAAGGAGGCTTCCATACTTGCAGAGCCGATACGTAGCGCTCTGGTACTGGGCTCACCCAAGGAATCGTCACGTCCTGCACATGGCTGCTTAGCCTCACTTCCGTATATTGGGCCTTCCGTTCACCATAGGCTGTTCTTCCGGAAACCAGAAGTATGCAGTCTGCAGATGACATCCACACAGTGAGCTTTCGATTCGGACTTTCCATGTAATGGATTTGCTATCCAAGCAATATTCCATTTCGTGCCACTAGGACACTTTTCCACCTTTTATGAAGCCCACACAGTGGGCTTTTGATTCAGACTTTCCACGTAATGGATTTGCTATCCAGTTCTTTCTATGGGCTCAACATTAGTGGTTCTGCCATAACATTTTAGTCCTTCTACTTGGTGTTTGTAAAGTCTGCACGTCCAAACACTTGTTCAACCAAAAACAAAGCAGAAGACAGCATTCGCTGCATATTGTTTCACGGTGGACTGTGAAGCACATATTTTGATGATATCATCTACATAATTTTTCAAATTTTTTCTACATACAAAGTGTAGTGAGACTTACAAACAAACATTTGACTTGTTGATGGTTGGTTGGATTTTGCAGCTATATTTTACTATGGGATAAGATAGCCCGTCTCAGACCAACCCCACTTAATCGCTTCTTACGGCATGCAAGGGCACTTTACAGTATAACACTTCTTTACTTCTCTTATGGGCACTTGTAACGAGCGGGCGATGTATTTAGTTCGCCGTAGTTGCCTATAAATAGATGCGTCGTGACATTTTCATTCACAAGTTACACATTTAGAATATATAATATTGGTTCATGATATGTCAAACAGTGATTTGTACCAGAATGCAACACGCGCTAACAATTACATAGCTAGTTTTCTTGTTCCGTTTCTGTTATTTTTAGTTTGTTGTCTTCACGAACTTCCATATCCCCTGGCATAGAGATGGTAGTCTGCTTACAATGAAAAACGTAAACATGTGTAGGAAACATTAACTGTTTCGATCTCGTCATAATTCTGTTATGTAAAGCTGCATTACTTTGTGTTATTTTATATTGTTTACAATGAAAAACGTAAACGTGTGTAGGAAACATTACCAGCCTCGTTCTCGTCTCAGCCAATCCACATGTGCTGTGTTGAATCATGACCTTGTAACATCCTAACGCGCCTTTCCGAAGTTGTGAAGTTTAGTACTGGCTATGCATGCCGCGATGGTTTCTGGATGTGGGAAGAAGAAGGAGACGATTGCCACACAGTTACCGTGAAGATGGAAGTTTTGTGATGTGCCGGGAACATGTCTCTATACTTAATTCTTTCGTTCGGCGTAAGCCCATTTCTGAGCTTAGACGACTTCAACGTCAACTTGCGAGTTACACCTCAGTGTCCCATAGGATTCACAGCAATCCATGCATCCAACCAACCAACCAACCAAACAACCAACCAACCAACCAACCAACTAACCAACCAATCAACCAACCAACCAATCAACCAACCAACAAACCCACCCACCAACAAACTAATCAACAAACCAACTCACTCACCCACCCACCCACCAACCAACCTACAAACCCACACCAACCAACCAACCAACCAACCAACTAACCAACCAACCCACCCACCAACCCACCTATCAACCAATAAATCAACCAACGAACAAATCCACCCACCCCACCCACCAACCAATCAACCCTCACCCACCCAACACACAACCAAGCGTACCTTCTTCAAAGACAATTTGTATCTTAATTATAATACGTTTTCTTACTTGGACCCGTAGTGTGTTATCCACTCGCCTATCTAGGTTGACATGTTAGGTTCAATCCTCAAATGTACAATGGTTGATGTGAGCTTTTTCGGGATAGTGGATTTTAAGCGTAGGTCCAGTCTTTCAAAATGGGTAACGGAGTTTTAAGTGGAAGAGAAAAAAACCAGCCAATGTATTACTGCTCCTTTTGTTACATTGGTGGCATTTATAATGTTGATCTAAACATTGTAGTCCCCCGTTAAACCTTACAAAGTAACCCTTTGGCAGATATTACTCTTGTGGTGTGATTTAGGCTTTTACTATTTCTAGGGCGCGGCACAATGAGATGGAGCGATAACTTCCGTTTCTCTGCTCCCAAGAATTCCAATAAAATATTAAAAGTAATCCGGTACTAATTGCGCGAGACTGACTCGACTTGAGAGCTGTGAGTAAAGGAAACTTTCACACGCCTTAAGGCGCCTTGGGTATCCGTTGCTGGAAACATATTTGTATAGAACAATCAGCACTCGTGAGCGATGCACTGTTGGAACATAATCCCGTCTCTACTGGGGATTGAACCCGGGCCACCACCCTGATAAATAAGCACACCAACCGCCGTGCCGTCCCTGTAGCCAGAATGCCACATTGACAAGCAAAATAACTTGTTTGACGTATTCTACTACGTTCTCATTATTTCATATTTGAATTGTTCTATTTTGCACCTATTATTTCATATTTGACTTGTACTAATCATCATGTGCCATGTCGGTAATCGTGGGCGGTAATGTCACGCCATCTTACACAATCACCAGAGTCGTGGATCAGTTCTGTGTTCTTGTCCCGCCCATGCCATGTGGTCAAGCACTCCTAATATTTAGTTATCCCCCTTCCTCCTGTTATTTCCCCTTAAATCTTGCCAGTTATCACCAAGTTCTCTACTTTATTTCTTCTCATATAGTGCCCCCCCCCCACCCCCCCCCCCCCCCCCCCAAAAAAAAATCGACTGTCTACGTCTAATTTTTCCTATACATCATGGCGCTACCGTAAATAGTTGACAGGCTCAAATTATGGCAAGCAAGGTCATACTCAAGTTAGCTGCGGACAAGGAACACCTCCTGCATGATTCATTGGATGCAGTCAATGGCCACAGGCTGTTAAGATGAAGATCATGGATGGCTCAGGCAGAAGACACCCACGGGAAGTATGCCCACTCGAGAAGATTGGCAGAAACAATGAGTGGGTCAGAGTGCCGAATAGAAATTCAGACCTGTGTGGGGTTACAATCACATTGGGACGTGAGTCTATGGAGTGGCCAGCAGGCGCTATGGAAGTAGAAATTCAGCAATTAATTCAGGACTACTCTCGTCCTGGCGATATAATTATCTATACCGATGGCTCTATATTAAGAGGCAAAAAAGTGCATGTGGACTCATTGTAAAAGCCAATGGCCAATGGTTAGTAAAGGAGAGCTTGGTATATGGCACCAGAACATCAAGGCTGAGAATGGAGGTGGAGGTGGTAACCGCAGCCTTCCACTGTGTGGAGAACAAACTGTATACGCTTGTCGTGATTGCGACTGATTCACAAAGCATACTGTCAAGGCCGAAGATTTGCGTGCTTCGTGCTGAATGGTATGCACCAAATCAGAAGTCGTGTGTTATGTGCATTCGCTGGATTTTTTCTCCGGGATACTCTGGTGTGGTTGGAAACGAACAGGCAGACAGATTGGCTGGTGCTGCATCATTGAGGGGTGATTTGATGCATGATAAGGCAAATATGGTGAAGACTCTCTGGGAGCGCGGGAATAATTCAGAAGAACAAATAGACTATCGTTGTCTAGAGAGAATGTGGCAGCAAAGGGTGGTAAGATGATCTGGTAGACAGTCGACACTCAGAGGTAAAGCAAGTCGGACATATAATCAGATTGCAACGGTACCATTAGTATTGGAACTCTACACTGGCTGTTGAAGATGATGACTGAACGTTTATGGGAATGCCCCGTGTGCAATGATGTCGGTTCTTACTCAACTCAACTCAATTCATTTGACGTGTTCTGCTATGCTTTCATTACTTCAGAGTTTGTTTGTTCTGTTTACCCTGGACTCTTCAGGGGGCTGCCTGGTCTCGAGGTATAGTGTCCGCCTCGAGTGCTGGAGGTCCCGAGTTCAAGCCCCGGTGTTACCGGGATCCTTTTCTCGTGGACTTCTAGTAATAAAATTTCCCCTGGTCTCTGGGTAGTGAGATCGGATGCCCGTGTGTATTTTTGCGCACGCAAAACAATCCCTTGGCAGTTGGAAATTGAAAAAGAGTAGCCTAACGGCGCTGCCCGGGCAAAATTCCGGGTTAAAAATCTACCCAAAGTACTTCAGGATCCTCGCCGGTGCTACGGAGTTCGTGCACTGAGCTTAGTTTCTCCAGACTCAGGTTTGAGTTAGGAGGAGAACGGAGCACTAATGGGTTGCACCCGTGTGCCCTGATGTTGATCCATCGACTAAACTAAACTAAACTAAACTAAACCCTGGACTCATTACTTTTTATTTGACGTGTTCTTCAATACTCTCAACCGGCTCTGTGGCGAAAAGTATACGAATGCAGTGTGTAATCCCGCATACCGCGTTCAAAACAGCTGCGGGCGATTTGGAAGCAGACCGCCTTGCTTTGGTTTCCTTACAATAGTATTAGTTCTGGTCGTTCAAAAATCAATGGGAAACTACTGAACGTACACTTGCCCAGGAATCACGGACAGTAAAAAAAAATGCTTGGGTTGACTGCTACGTCATGCAAAGGATATGCAACTAACATTTAACTATGCACTCATTATTTCGTTCTTGACTTGTTCTACTATGATCTCATTATGTTATATTCGCCTTATTCTACTATGCTCTCATTATTTTATATTTGATTTATTCTACTATGCTCTCATTATTTTATATTTGATTTGTTTCAATTTGCTCTCATTATTTCATATTTGACTTATTCCAATCTGCTCTCATTATTTTATATTTGACGAATTCTACTATGCTCTCATTATTTTATATGGGGCTTGTTTGCTCCGTGCCCAAGGAGTTACGGACGCTGTTCATAATTCCGTATACCAGCGTTCGAAACGCAGCTGCGAGCTATTTGGCAGCAGACCGCCTCGCGTTGGTTTTTTACGAAATGGTAAAGGTGCCGGTCGTTCAGAAATCAATGGCAAACTATTGAACGTAAACTTGCCAAGAGATCAAAACAGCAAAAAAAATGTTGTTGACTTGCAACTAATTTGTTTTAATACTCTTATTACTTTTTATTTGATGTGCTCTTTTTACCTTGCACTCATTACTTCTCCGTTGGTAGTGGATTAGAGGTTCCGTGCTAGATCTGCATTCTTCCTGTTTACGTGAGAGATAAATTGCTCTGGATTTAGTTATGGGAAATAGTGAAACGAACGAAGTAGGCTGTAGTCCTACAAAGATATAGTAAAGCCTTCCTCTTTTGTGATTCCCTGAATAAGTTTCTGCGTGTGTCAGAGTTTCTGTTCCGCTAATGGGTTCCTCTTGGGAGATGTTGGAAGTGCGATGTGTCCTCTTTGGCTTGTTTGAGTGACGTGTTGAGATTTGTAGGATGTGTAATGTCAGCACGTATGCGAGACCGCAATGGGGCATGCTTGGTAAGTTTGTTTCACGTGGAGTATAAAAGAAGTCATTACAAATCGATTGCAGGGTGATATATACAAATATATAAACTGCAAAAGGTGTCAAATGGTCCTTTACTCTTGTGTGAGTGTGTGTGTGTGTGTGTGTGTGTGTGTGTGTGTGTGTGTGTGGTTGGGTGGGTGAGTGGGTGTGTGTGTGTGGATATAATAAAAGAAAAAGAAAACAAATTTAAATAATAGAAAACCATTGCTGTTGAAGTAATAGCCCATGAAAATACACATAAACTAACAAAGAAGTTATAAATTGGATACGGTTGGACAAAAACAATATTTAGATAGTGTAGCAGGAGTGGCAGCAATAGAGATGTGGTTTATGAGACGAATGTTGCGAATTCACTTGACGTCAAGAGTAATTAACAATTGCCTGAAAGAGGCTAATGAAACAATAACATCATATGCAACAATAACAAAGAGACACAAAGCTTTCTTTGGTCATGTGATGAGAAGAGAGGCATTGGAGAACACTCTGACAACTAGAAAATCAAGGGGAAGAGAGGCAGAGTCAGACTAAGAGAAATGATGCTGGATGGATTGGGGCAGTGGAATGGAAAAATATCATCAGTAGAGTTGAAACACCAAAGACCGAGATCTGACGAGAGACAAGAACGCCTACGCCAGCTGGCAGGGCACTTGATGATGATGAGCAGGAGTGGTAGATGTAGCAGCAGTGAAAGGAAACGTCAGATACTTTTAAAACGCAAGGAAAATAGTAGGAAAATAGCACCAGCCAAGTGAAATGATCGCTTGCTGGAGTGAAATTGAAGAGAAACAGTATTGTTGTCAATTCTTGGGAACATATTACTCAGGATCGTTTTAGAGAAAGTAAGTTTGACAAACACCAATGGGATGAATAGCTAAGCTCTCAGTCAAACAGATTATGCACTGCCCAGATAGCCATTGCACATAAGGGCCGAATGTAAGATTGGGCCTTTGCAAATAAAGTCTGTGCGTACTTAATAGAGGAAAAAAAGCATTACAGTGAACTTGCCACTTAATATTAAAATTGTAGACTATAAAAATGATTTTGGCAGCAATGATAGCGAATCACTTTGGAAATTGATCAGACACTATGGCATCTTTCATGATATCATAAACTTTATTAGGGCAACATATAATGACATGAAAAACAGAGTTCATCACGAAGGATGAACTAACAGATATATTTAATAGAAGAACAGGGGTGCGATGATGATACCTTTTACCACTAATAGTCATCTTACTGACTATAGCTTGGATTATGAAAACAGCAGTAACTACCGGGGTAGCGGGGTAGGGGTATCCCCTATCAAAGGAGAAGTAAGGTGCCTCCTTCCCTCCGCTAGCCTACGGGACACCCTTGGGCAAGGTGGAGTACCCGTTTAGCCCCCCGATCAGGGTTACGTGAAGCCATGGGTGCAGGTGGTGGATGAAGATGGAGAGCAGCCGACAGATAGTTGTAGGTTATGGTCTCCACCTTCACGACGGTAGGCAGAGGATCTCCTTTTTTTTGAGGAGACAATGGCTACGGTCACTGACCAGTATGGTCACTGCTGGGAAGGAAAGCAATGGCAAACTACCTTCTTTACACATGCCAAGAAAATCATGTTGTGTTCATCCTGCCAAATATGAAGAAATTCACAGAAAAGTCAGAACCTTATGTAAGGAGGCTAAAGAAACATGGCTTGAGAAAAATTGCAGAGAAATTGAAAAACAACACAACAGTAAAAAATGCGAAACTAATGCACAAAAGAATTCAGGAGATTACTAATCAAAGAACACGTACATCAGCAGGCTGCCTAAAGACAAAAGATGGAAGAGTCATAATAGAAAAAGATCAGATTTTACATGTATGGTCAGATTACGTGAAAAACCTTTATGACGATAGCAGAGACGAACAATATATTGTTCAAAATAACAATGAAGGGCCAGCAATTTTGAAGATGGAGGTTCAGAATGCTCTTAATCATATGAAATCTGGCAAAACCCCCGGTCCAGACAGCGTCACAACAGAAATGATTAATGCTTTAGAAGAATATGGAATAGATAAAGTTACCAGTCTGCTTAATACAATATATGATACTGGAAATATACCTCATGAGTTATGTAATTCTGTATTTATTGCAATACCAAAGAAATCAGGAGCCTTGGAATGTGATCAACATCGAACAATTAGTATAATGTGTCACATCACGAAGATTTTGCTAAGAATTATCATGCAAAGAGTTAGGAGGAAAATACAACCTGAAATAGGAGAAGAACAATGTGGGTTTGTGGAAGGCAAGGGTACAGTAAATGCTGTGTATATACTGAGAAACATAATCGAACGTTCTATAGAAGTAAACAAAGATCTACACCTTCGCTTTATTGACTACACAAAGGCTTTTGATAAAGTGAGACATGTCAACATGATAAGGATGCTTGAAGATCTACAAATTGATGGAAAAGATCTTAGACTTGTAAAAAACATATATTGGAAACAACAAGCTGCCATAAGAGTTGATAATGAAGTAAGCCAATATCAGCCTATTAAAAGGGGTGTGAGACAGGGATGTGTAATGTCTCCAGATCTGTTTTCCCTGTACAGTGAAAGTATTTTCAGAAATATTGAAGATATGGAAGGAATCAACATTGGGGGACGATGCATCAATAACATTAGATATGCAGATGATACAGTCTTGATTGCAGACAATGAACTGGACCTGCAACATTTAGTAGATGCGATTGTTACACACGGTGAACAACTAGGGTTAGAATTAAATTGTAAAAAGACACAGATTATGGTCGTCACTAGGAAGGACGAAATACCACAATGTAATATACAAGTAAATGGGAATATTCTTCAACAAGTGAGCAGGTACAATTATCTCGGAACAGTAATAACATCTGATGGGAGATGCCTTGAAGAGATTAGAACAAGAATCGCCATGGCAAAAGTAGCCTTTAGCAAGATGAAAAACATACTGACCAATAAAAAGATGTCAATTGAAACGAGAAAAAGAGTGTTGAGATGCTACATAGAACCTGTACTTTTATATGGATGTGAAGCTTGGACAATGAGCAGCCAGGCTGAAAAACATCTGATGGCTGTAGAAATGTGGTTTCTGAGGAAAATGCAAAGAATACCATGGACAGCCAGAAAGACCAATGAACAAGTCCTTCAAGAAACAAATGAAGATCGTAAACTGATCAGAGACATTAGACGTAGACAGTCACAATTTTTTGGGCATGTTATGAGAAGAAATGATTTGGAGAACTTGGTGACAACTGGTAAGATCGAGGGGAACAGACCAAGGGGAAGACCTAGAAACAAGTATCTGGATGGCTTGGCCTTGTGGCATGGTCGAGACAGAAACACGGAACTGATCCACGACTCTGTTGATCGAGTGAGATGGCAGAACATGACCGCCCACGCTTACCGGCATGGCACATGATGGATGATGGATGGAGTAACTACCAAAATAAAGGACATTAATGGACTCGCACAAAGCAACCTGACTCTGACGCATTACCCTCCTGTCCAACACACGAAATTAAAAGCCAAAATAAACTAAGCAAATTTGATGGGAGATCACAATAATTAGGTCCAAAAATGCCTACATGAGAGACACAGATAATGTGATTAAACCAAATTTGTTAAACCAACGTTAAATTGGATCTGTTGAATGGAGCTGAAACAAGAGAACTTTTATCACAATCTCTAATATACAGAAAAAGTCAGCGTGGCCGAATGAACAAGAGTGCTAGTTCTTAAACATCTGGTGTACTGATGCCGAGGTAGTGGGTTCAACCCATACACCGGTCAGTTGGACTAAAATGTAGGATTCTCGTCCTTGACTAAGGGGGGTAAATTACACGTACCTAAGAGTTGGAGCTGGTTCGCCCGATGGCGAGGGACACTGGTAAAAGGGAAAGCTAACCGACACGCAAAACCCAGTTCATTTCTTTAGAGGTAGTGGCATGTGAATGGACTTCGCTTAATTTTGGTCTGCGCAGAAAAGAAGGACTGACATATGACAGAATCAATAAAACGGCGCTTATGGAAAGAACTAGTTTCCAGAGAATAAAGAGGTGAGGAAAAGAGGCTGGCTCTGGATTAGGCACACTGAGAAAACCTGATAACAGTGTAACTAAAAAGTCTCTTCTTTGGAACCTGTCAGAGTCTAAAGTATTGCCAGCAGAGATGCAGGGACATCGTTACGCCCGCCAGGCGAGTATTAGTTACCTGCCTGCGAGGTTGCCGGCTGACGAGACAGCCAGCGGTCAGGCAAGGACAAAGCAGGACGCACGCAGGCCTCGTGAAGCCACTTCAGGTGGGCAGGCGCGTTGCGAGAAATAGCCAGACAGCTCTGGGACTCGGACTCGACTGGACGTATGATGGGAGAAAGGCTTGTGTAGTTCTGTGGCCCGAAAGTCGAGTGCTTGTACATCTTGTGAGACTGATTGTAAGCTGTGGGTTGCCTGTAAGTGTATTGTTATAACTTATGTATTGTGATGATCATCTCTAGATCGTGATCTGTAAATAAATCCATCGAAACTTCGTGTCGTTGAGTCTCAAGTCAAATCACGTTGTATTTGTACTGTCTCACATGTGTTAGGTTAACGAGCCAGGTCTAAGACCCTGACATGTGTGGACGTGGTGGCATTCGTCCGGCTTTAAAATGAACGTGGTTTAAGTAATTAACATTAAAACCTAGATTTGTGAACTTAGAAATTTTTGTCCAACTTTAGAGTGCATTTAAATGTGATTGTGAAGGCTCATTTTGACATATATTATTACATTGTCTAAACATGGAGACTAAATGTGAACGTACAGTGCATACATATTGTTTGATCTTGTAAACGTGTAAAACATTTGTGATTGTGGAACTTGTCACCGTTTTGACCTTGTCGACATTGTGAAGTTGTCGCCATTGTGACCTTATCGCCATCTTGTAAACTTGATGTCTATGTCCTTAGTAAATGTCATCTTAATGTAAGTGATGTGTCATCAATGTTGTAGAGTGTTGAGATATAGTTAGATTGTCTTTGAAAAGTGAATTGTAGAAAGCAGAAAGTTTCGGAAAGAAAGTGACTTGTGATTTTGAAAAAAAATTGTTGACGGACAACATTACGACCTACAATTACACTCAACGCCATACAAACCTAATCAAAACTTAGTGACAAGCATACACACCACATCAAATAGACATTAATTTATTTTCTCCAAAAAACAAAGCAGGTTTTTCTGTGTCATCTGAAACCCTTGCCCGTAGAGGTCATTTGTATTTTGAAGTAGCGACCCTACAGTTCCTAGTCTGAATTTCAACCGTTCTTCACCGCATCCAGGACACTTGAGTATATTTTTTCTTTCTATATACTTTCGGATGCAAATTTAGGCACATATTGTAAATAGAACACAATTGTAAATTGTTCACTTTACTAACAACTTGTAACAAATTGTGTGTCTGATATTTCATTTGCATTTTCCATCATGTCGTCATTAAATGATTTCATCGATATGGGTTTAAAATTAAAGTTAACAGGTGACGAGTTGACAAAGTGGAGTGAAACTAAATACTCTGAACACCTTCGTGAGAAAGCTAATGAACGCGATGAAAGAGCAGCTGAAAGAGCTGCCAAGCAAGTAGAGGCAGAAACAGCCTTAAAGCAAGCAGAGACAGCAACCGCAGCAAAACAAGCTGAGTTAGATATTGAACTGAAGAAAGCTGAGATAGCAGCTCAAAGTAAACGGGAAGAGCGTTACAAATTACTGACTTAGCCAGTCGACCTTTTGAGAATATATCTGTCGACATAGTGGGCCCTCTTAATCAGATAACAACCAGAGGGAATAAATATATATTAACTATTGTTGATCAATGTAGCCGCTGGCCTGAAGCGATTCCGCTAAAGAACATAACTGCCAATGACATAATGGAAGTTTTCTTCCATATATTTTCACGGATAGGATTTCCAGACACTATCCAATCAGATAGGGGAAGTCAGTTCATTGCCGCATCTACTCAAGCTTTCACCAAAATGTTAGGAGTGAAGCAATGTTTCAATTCCCCGTACCATCCTCACTCGAGCGGAATTATAGAAAAATTTAATGGTGATTTAAAGCATATGCTTGCTAAAGTCACGCAAGAGCACCCCAATAACTGGGACGTATATTTACCTGCTATTCTCTTTGCTTATCGCGAGGTGCCACATGCTAGTACAGGTTTCTCTCCTTTTGAACTTATCTATGGTGCCAAACCACGTGGCCCATTAAGCATCTATCATCAAATGTTAACTGAATCCACTCCTTTACTCAAACCCATATCATCATACGTATACGTTACATCATTGCGTGAAAGAATCATCAAATCTTGTATTATTGCAAAGGATGCACTAAAATTATCTGGTGCTACATATAGACAATATGCTGACAAAGGTAACAGGACAATAACGTTGACACCTGGACAGGACGTTCTTCTTCTTCTTCTACCTAGTGACAGACACTTATTGACTGATTCTTGGCAAGGACCATTTAAAGTGACGAGACAGATTTCACCTGTAGACTATGAGATCCAAATAAAAGACAAACACAAAATATTCCACGTCAATATGCTAAGACCATATTACAACAGAGACAACGAACAAGACGATACAACAGCATGTACAGTGATAATAGACCCTGAAGATGACGAGGCTAGTGACGAAATTCCAACACCTGCATTAGACACGACAAACTGCTTGAAGGAAATTAAGATCAACCCAAAGTTAACTCAAGCAGAAACAGACAGTTGCAAACAGCTCATACAACAGTACAACACCATTTTCTCCAACAACCCAGGACAAACAGAATTAGTACAACATCACATCACACTCACGTCAAATACACCCATAAAATGCAGACCATACACCATTCCATTGCATTACAAAGAACACTTACATCAAGAGATCATCAGCTTAGAAAAAAAACAACATCATTAGACGATCCCAATCAAATTTCTCATCTCCAATGGTCATAGTACGCAAAAAGGACAACACAATAAGACTCTGTGTCGACTATAGGAAATTAAATAAGATAACTCTTTTAGATTTAGAGCCAATGGCAAACTCTGAAGATCTATTGACAGAACTGACAGACACTAGGTTCTTTACGAAGGTAGACATGACGAAAGGTTACTGGCAAATAGCAGTAGACGAACAGAGCAGACATCTGACAGCTTTTGCCACACCTTGGGGACTGTACGAATGGTGCAAACTTCCATTTGGGCTTGTCAATGTCCCAGAAACATTCGTACGTATGACACGACTTCTACTAGTAGACATACCGAATATTATCTGTTACATAGACGACATTTGTGTTCACACAAAGACAATGACAGACCACATAAAGACATTAGAACAGACATTTGAACGCATTAGACAGCACGGACTGACGGTAAAGCCTGCAAAAGTAGACATAGCCTATCAGGAAATATCCTTCTTGGGGTACAAAATATCTAATGGCTTTGTCACGACAGACGATAACATTGTGTCCAAGATACTAAAACTCTCACTTCCGACTACGAAAAAGCAAGTCAGAAGTTTGTTGGGACTTATAAATTATTATTGGCAGTTCATACCGGATTTTGCTGAACTGACCGAAGTATTTACTAACTTACTAACAAAAGATCAACCCGAGAAAATTGTAAGCAATGAATGCCTAAAATTTGCATTCCATAAAGTATTATCTTATTTCTCTGAGAATAGTTTAAAGAATCCCATTCTCAAATTGCCAAATTTTCTTATTTCTTTCAGATTACGCACAGACGCGAGCTCCGTAGCGATTGGAGCAGTTCTGTTACAGGAACATAATAACATCTTACATCCTGTATATTACTTCTCGAGAAAATTAAAACCTAGAGAACGCTCTTGGTCGACACCGCAGTTGGAAGCCCTTGCTCTAGTTGAGGGTATAACAAAATTTTCCAGATTCCTCCTGGGACGTCATTTTATTGTGGAGTCTGACAGTAGTCCATTGAGATTTATCAATTCAGGTGTACCTTCCAACCAAATGATAGCTCTCTGGTCTCTTAAGCTTCAAGATTACAGCTTTGAAGTTCGACACATCGCGGGCAGAACCAACACGATTGCCGATCTTTTGTCCCGTTGTCCGACCGACCCAGTAAGCACCAATGTCTGAGTGCAGTGTGTAAAATACACTCAGACCAACACAGCCATGCATCAGTGAAGTTTTTTTTCACGAAAGCTGTGTATGTCTATATGATGTGATAGGGTGTATTCCCAATACATATAGTTTGTCTTATTTTATTATTAATGTAGTGATTGTCGTGAATAATTGTGTAGTGTGTGGTAGAAAGAGAACTTTATTAATTGTATATATTACGAAACAAGAACAGTGCCACATTCGCTCTGAACTTACCGCAAGCGAACTATCCAATTTATCTATGGTATCTGCATTTGGAACATATCCAGTGATATTTTAACTCCGTGTGTGAAAGTGTGACCTGAACATTGACATCTACACCACTTCAGTCAATCGAAATCCAGAAGTTTTCCCAGTGAAACAACCAACACATGAACGATCAGAACTTTGCACATTCCGTTTTACTACATCAGACCGGAACAAGTGTGTTCTACAAATTTTCAACATCAGCTGTTTCGTGTGTACTTCCGGATGATTTAGAAATTTAGTTCAAAAGTAGCAGACGACAAACAAAAGCTTAAAAAGTTATAACACTTCTAAACTATTTACGATTCAATAATTTCGAATACACAAATTGTGTATTAAGATTTTTCATTAAGTGTAATCTTAGAATCACATCTTGATTAATGTATTCATACTACCGACATTATTTTCGCTAGTATGGAGAAACATCAAGCTATGACGCTTAGAAATAGAAGAATTATTGTAAGATATTATATTTCTTAATTTTTGAAGTTATGTCCCTTTCATTTATTTGTTATTACATTATTACACCAAGGGCGTTAATTGAAATGTATACGATGATGTGTTGTAGATAAATAACCATGTTGTTGCCAGAGTGTTAACACGCCAAGAAGCCATCTACTGGGCATGGTAGAGTGTTACCGACATTGCAGACCGACACAAGAACTCCTGGCCAAATGAGGTCAGAGTTTGAGCGTTGAATGCGACTTATATAAAGCCGTATTACGGTCTTGCCAGATGTTTTTTGTCTCAAAAAGCATATTATTACTTTTTTTTGAAAGGCTGCGAGGTAGTTGCTTGGGAAGCTGTTACTACCGATCTGACTGGGTCAATAATGCAATTAAGGTAATCAACCATCGAGAGGATGAAGCTTGACGAGTGTTAAAGGTTGAACACTACATGTCTTTAGATACAATGTCCATTTCTTATGTGTTTCTATGCCAAGATGTGCGTTTTTGTATTTCTACACCAAAGTAAATGTATATAACAGAAAGGTTGACTCTGACAGGTTAAAAATATTAACCCAGTATTGTATATAGAGTGTACATGAAAGATAACATCTTTCATGAAGAAGCCCCGGGGGAGCATGTCAGAGTCTAAAGTATTGCCAGCAGAGATGCAGGGACATCGTTACGCCCGCCAGGCAAATAGTCCCTAGCGGGGATGCTGTAACATCGTTACGCCCGCCAGGCGAGTATTAGTTACCTGCCTGCGAGGTTGCCGGCTGACGAGACAGCCAGCGGTCAGGCAAGGACAAAGCAGGACGCACGCAGGCCTCGTGAAGCCACTTCAGGTGGGCAGGCGCGTTGCGAGAAATAGCCAGACAGCTCTGGGACTCGGACTCGACTGGACGTATGATGGGAGAAAGGCTTGTGTAGTTCTGTGGCCCGAAAGTCGAGTGCTTGTACATCTTGTGAGACTGATTGTAAGCTGTGGGTTGCCTGTAAGTGTATTGTTATAACTTATGTATTGTGATGATCATCTCTAGATCGTGATCTGTAAATAAATCCATCGAAACTTCGTGTCGTTGAGTCTCAAGTCAAATCACGTTGTATTTGTACTGTCTCACATGTGTTAGGTTAACGAGCCAGGTTTAAGACCCTGACAGAACCGACATGGCAAATAAAATAGACGGAGACCTAAAGCCACACAGAGAAGATAATTTAAGACAGAGATGTATGATACTGGGAGAACAGGGTGGGATATGCAAGAGATAGCAAACATAAGATAGGCTGCAAATAAAGACGTGGAATACAGAGTTCATCATGGGAGGAAAAAATAGGTATATTTAAAAGTAGAATACGAGTGCGACGGGGATTCCTTTTGTGACCTTTATTTGTCTTACATGGCGAGTGGTAGTTGAGACCTTGTGTTTCTATGGGAGATATAGGACAGAAGACGATACTCTTTAACTAAGCCGTCACTCGAGGACATAGGATGTGTATGGTAGACTGGCTGGTTGGTTCGATAATCCTCATGCAGACTGTTTGTTAACTCTGAAGTCCTAGGCATTGACGTTCTGGTCGTCTGTATGCTGGATAGGGCTTGCTTTTATCGAAGTGATGTTGTAGAAGGGACTTTTCTCCCGGGCTGCTACACAAATGGCATATCCACGGGAACTGTGTCGCAGATATCTCCTTCCCCTCTGTAAACTCATAAATCAGCTCGTCATACAGTACTGTTACTGGACCTTCATATCTGCGGAGAGGTCAATTGGGATGTAACCTGGTTATGATACAGCACGGCACGAACAGGACAGGCTGTGACTTGGTCTAACTAGGCAATATTTACTACACAGGTTCTAGGCAGCCCATTGCCATTAGACCTTGATCCTGTTGCCCAGAGGAAAATGCTTTCTTGCCGGCTGGAGTTGGCGATCATGATTATTCACAAATCGCGATCTCCAATGGCATGAATCAATTCGTGTGTTGACTCCCTTCCATGCTATGTCACAAGGGCTTTACCATACGTGTTAACAAGTTTCTATTACACAGGGAATCTAAGAAGGTAGTTAACCATCCTAGAAGGATTCCATATGTTTCAGCAATTGTGTGAATTAGTTAAATTCTTTATTTGCGTATCGTCTTTGTTGTTGCGTGTCGGCTCTGTGGCGGAGGAGTTATGGACGAAGTTCGTAATCCCGCATACTGCGTTCGAAACACAGCTGTGGTGGATTTGACAACAAACCGCCTTGCGTTGGTTTTTGTACAATGGCGTGGGTGATGACATACCTTTATTAAACTTTATTAGACTGGACATGTGATGACATATCTTTAAAGAATAACAAACATTAATTAAGTAAAAGGCGGGCGAACTAGCGAAGTTGATAGCGAACTGCGCTGGTAATGTTATGAGCACGGTCGGACGCAGGTTCGACGCCTGGACTCGTCGCTTGCCAAAGTGAGAGAAAGACTGGTCACCTAATCCCCCTTTGCTCTCAGGCCTACACAATGTGATGTCGCTGGCCTATCACAGACTCATAGCAGTAAACTGCTTCTGAAACAAAAAGTAAATAAAAGCAAAGGCCTCTTTACATCTTATGGGGCATTGATTGGACTTATGGTGCTACACCCGTATTCTGTCAAAACAATCAACACTCTAGGGGTAACAGGGGTCGATATCACACTTGTCTTCTTCACTCCTCAAGACATTCCCTGGCACCCATTTTAGGTTGGGTCGACCTGAAAGCCTTGGTTAATTTGTTAAGTATAGAATCTATGCCGCCTGGATGCGGCCAACCATCATGCAGGCAAGCGTATAGCCACCACTCTAAGACCGCTCCCAAGAACAGACATCGCTTGTCCTGTTTAACACACAAAATACTCGCTTGTTAAAGTTTGCAGAAGCAATTATGATCAATCAACGCAAGACATATTTGTGCAAACAGAAAGTCATGTTAGTCAATTTAAAATTACCGAGGTAGACAATTGACATTACTGTGCGAATATGTGTATATTTCAACTTGAAGGATTTATTTAGTTAATTTACTTTACGTTGTGTGATTTCTACAGTATGTACCTGACGAGATGCAGCGAAATATGCCAGGCAATAAATCGTGCAATCTATTGTTTGTGTCTTTGTTATTTAAAGACATCGCTTTGCAAAAAATCTTTTCTCGACATTTTGGCCGAGATTAAAGTGTAGATTTATCTGCACTTGATCCTGCCAGAGCAGGCTCCGTGGCGAAGGAGAATTATACATACCCACTTTCTTAACACAGCTCCTGGCGACTTGGAACCAGACCTCCTTCCGTTGGTTTTTACGAAATGGTATGGGTGCCGGTAGTTAAGAAAGCAATGGCAAACTGCTGAACGTAAACAGCAAATAAAAAAATAATGCTGATGTTGACTGCGACGTCCTGTAATGATATGCGACTAACTTATTGTGATCTGACCAGGGCCAACAACAGAGGCGGTCATCAGAACTAACAAATACAAATGTCTAAGTAACGAACACTGCCAGGCCTCAGTGGACCACGATTGGGCGAAATGCACATAGGGTAGTACCAAGAGGCCTCCAAAAGAAATGTGAACACTTTCATGGATGCGGGCAGACACGGCAACTAAAGGCAGAGAACTAAGAACATCCATATTTCCTGTGGCGGGGTATGGGTGTGGCACTAGGATATACAGTCGTACCTCGGGTTACGAACGCCTCAGGTCAAGGACAATTCGGGTTACGAACAACAACTTCGAATTTTTTTTGTCTCGGGTAACAAACAGTGCCTCGGGTTACTAACGAAGGCGAGAGAGAGAGAGAGAGAGAGAGAGAGAGAGAGAGAGAGAGAGAGAGAGAGAGAGAGAGAGAGAGAGAGAGAGAGAGAGAGAGCAAGGTCTAACATTGGAGACAAACGATCGCATACAGTACAAACGAAGGCCACGCAGTACTAACATCACTTAGCGCTAGGCTAGTAGCCAAGTTTTGCACGCGTGCGCAGTCTCGCTTTCATTGGCCTTACTACACAGCAGTAAAAGATTTCTTAGCAGTGGCACTGTGTTCAGTCTATCTCTTTCACTATTTTTTTAAATAATTAATATTAACACCATCAATTATGAGTCCCAAGAACGGTAGTGGTGCTGCTAGGAAGCAGAAAGGTTTAACAGTGGGGGTAAAGAAGGAAATAATTATGAAACATGAAAATGACGTTCGTGTGTGTGACATCGCTAATGAAGACAGCATGGCAAAATCAACTATATCCACCATCATAAAGAACAAAGAGTTACTCAAATCAGTCGATGTGGCTAAAGGTGTAATTAAGCTGAAGAAGCAAAGACCTAAAATTTTAGAGAAAGTTGAAAATCGTCTCTTGATCTGGATCAATGAAAAGCAACTTGCAGGAGACAGTGTTAGTGAGGTAATAGTATGTGAAAAGGCGTAGCTGTTGCACAGTGATCTATTGTCGAAATTGCTTGGTAAAGTGAGTGTTAATACTGATGATTTTAAAGCCAGCAGAGGCTGGCTTTAAAAGTTCAAGAAAGAAGTGGCATTCATAATGAAATTAGGCACGGAGAGGCTGCAAGTTCTAATGAGAAAGAAGCAGAAGCGTTCAAGGTATAATTTGATAGGATCATCACAGAGGAAGACTAAGTTCCACAACATGTCTTTCATTGCAATGAAACGGACCTCTTCTCGAAGAAAATGCCAAAGAGGAACTTTATCACCCAGAAGGAGAAAGCACTGCCGGGGCACAAAACAATGAAGAACAGGCTAACTCTGCTGGTCTGTGCCAATGTAGTGGATGAGATTGTGTCCTTGGGCAAATATATTGGTCTGGAAGACGATGGCAACGACTTGGAGGAGCTGATTGAGAACCACAGTGGAGAACTCACTACAGATGAGCGTGTGGATCTTCAGAATGAACAGCTAAAGACATTAAAGGAGGGGCAGTCGTCCGATGTTGATGAGCCAGTGACCGTTTCAACTGCCAGGATTAAAGAAATTTGCAGCAAGTGGGCAGACGTCGAAGACTTCATTGTGAACCATCATCCAAACAAACTTGTTGCTAACAGGGCTGTAAACCTGATGAATGATAACGCGACGGCCCACTTCAGAAAGATTCTCCAGCAAAGGAAGCTACAGATGTCTCTTGATAGTTTCTTGGTGCAGAAAGATTCCCAATCGACTGCCAAGAAACAGCGACAAGAAACTCCTGAAACTAATGATTCAGAATAGCAAAGAAAGTGACACATTTCCCATGATCGTTTTCTTGGTAAGAAAGATAGACTAAATCTTTTTTATTTTATTTTATATTTAATTTATTTGGTTGTTTTCTTTCTCTTTATTTCATACGTGAAGTACACGTATTCTTTGCGTTTTGCCAGGTAAACGACCGGATGTTAATAAAACAAGAATGACTCTTTCATCTTGAAACGGATTGTCTCTATTTCATTGATTTTAATGTTTCGGGTTACGAACGTTTCGGATCAGGATTTGAGTTCTGGAACGAATTAAGTTCGTAACCCGAGGTAGCACTGTATAACTAAGGCATGCTTAGCGAGGACGGAAACCTGGCATGGAGCAAAATGGTAAGAGATCGCTTGATTATAATTTTCAGTAATGCAGGACACACCCGAGTGGCATGGTGGTTGTAGCAAATAGGAAAGGGAAATGAGCAGGCAGACAAATTGACTGGGGTCTGTACCACTGGGTGGGGTATTGGTGTACAATAAGGCATGTGTGGACAGAGCTCTTTGGGATTGTGTGTATAGTGTGGGAGAAGAGAAACACCATCATTGCCTGGAGAGTGTGGGAGAACAGAAACACCATCATTGCCTGGAGAGAATGGTGTGGCAGGGAGTGGCCAACATTCAGCACTCCGAGGTAAGGCCAGACGAAACGTATGCAAATTGCTCTTCACTGATCACTCTTCACTGATGATTGAAGATGAGGACGGAGCGCATATAGGAATGTAGGAAAGGAACGTATGACAGGTCTAGCAAACCGGTAGGGAATTTTCTTGATGGTGGACAATACTGCTCACGAATCATGGAGGGAATTTGAAGGGTTGGGGGTGTGGGTGTGGAAGGCTCTAGTCACAGCACTGAAGTTTCAGTTACTCTTTCTCACGAGCCTAACACCATAAGTGGAAGACAACAACAACAACAACAACAACAACAACAACAACAACAACAACAACAACAACAACAACAACAACAACAGTTTGCAAAGCACATGCACACGCTTTTGAACATAAATATTACAGAAGAGTATTACAATTTCATTGGACGAAACAAGTAACAAACAGATCTATCTAACAGGAAGTCAGTATTAAAGAAGACTTGTTATTAAGACAAATAACACTGAGAAAAGTTAAACATTCCGGACAACTAACAGACATGAATGTCTGCAAAAGATAATTAAGGAACAGGGGGGGGTGGACCATCGAAACTGGGAACAGGAAAACCCACAACTGAGATGGATTCAAGATGTGATTGATAGTTTACGCATGTCAGAAACATCAGCAGAACACCTGGCCCATGACAGCGTCATCTGGAAAGACTTTGAGTAGAGCACAGCTATCTACGGAACACGCCATCGGAACAATATGTATTTATAACAACAAATGTATTGAGAATTTATCTCCGAGGTGAAAGAAAAGATGATTCAAACTACGGAACTTCATTTTGTTTCAATCAAGCATATTAGATTAATATTCTCTTTGATTCAATGTCAGTAATTGACGACTTCAAAACAAAGGTTAATTTGGTGTTAGCTGTGGTGCTAACTTTAACAGCCACCATCAACATCTTCATCATCATCGCTATTATCATCTTCACCACCACCACCACCACCACCACCACCACCACCACCACCACCACCACCACCACCACCACCACCATCATCATCATCATCATCATCTTCACCACCACCACCACCACCACCACCACCACCACCACCACCACCACCACCACCACCACCACCACCACCACCACCACCATCATCATCATCATCATCATCATCATCATCACCACCATCATCGTATAGAACGTTCTTTCCAGAACTCCTCTCACCACATCCCGTCACAGAGCATACTGTGAAGGGTAAGTTAAGAACAGTCATACTTCGTGCAGAGTGGCTAGCTTCAAATTTTTTTTTTTAAATCACAGATAGTGAGCATCCGTTGAATCTTTTCCCCGGGACGTGCTGGCGTTTTGGGAAACGAGCTTGGATCTGCTGGTGTGTGTGGTACTGATGCACAATAAGGCATATGTGTGCAGACCATTTAGGATCGCGTGTATAGTGTGGAAGTACAGATACACCATCATTTTCTGGAGATAATTCTGTGACAGGGAGTGGCCGACCCTCAGCTCTCGGTGGTAAGGCGGGACAGAAACATAATCAGATTGCAACTGGCACCATTGGTGCTGAAAGTCTTCCCTGGTTATTGCCGATGAGGACAGAGCTCATATAAAAATGTTCCGAATGTTGAGATGTCGGTTCTTGACTAAACTCAACTTAATTCAACCTAACTCAACTGAACTCATCCCAATTCGTCTCAAATATTCTCTGTTCTTCGTCAGCCTATTGCATTTTTACGCCTGCGGTGTTTGTAATGTGTCCATCGGACGGGCGACTACAACTAGATAACACGATTAGAACCACTGACCCACATACAGAATCGTAACGCCAGCAACAGCCGCATTCGCGGACATGTATGTGCAGTAACAATGCCGCTAATGATTTCCATCCAACAGTCTCTGCCCGTAACAGCCGTCAGCTTCCAGTAATTACGTTGGAAAGTCTCTGAAATGTTTACGGTTCGTGCTGACGCCATATCGATGACCTAGTTTTCAGGGAGACAATTTGAATGAACAAACCGACAAATCAAATACGACGTGTTTGTTGAGACATAGAAGGGGGTGTGCTGGCAAATTAAATAATGAATGATACGCCACATAACCGTCACTGTGGCGTAGGAGCTACGATTGTAACTCATAATCCTGCATACCGCGTTCGCAATACTTGTACAGCTGGGAGAGATTTGGAGTGTGAGTTCCCTCGCAAGTGGGAGGGCGAGCGCTCACAATGATTGAAAACTAGCCAAGCAAGTGCAAATAAGAGAGATAGAAATGTAGCCACATAGGGATGCAAACATGTCACGCGTAAAAAAGGACACCCGGGCGCACCATCTGCTGGACAGCTGTAAGCGCCACCATTTACCATATCGCCCGTTGGAACACACGACTGTTCAATAGGTCTTCAACGGCGAAGTAAGCAATGCACAAACAAATGAGGAGGTCAGCATGGCCGAATGGTTAAGAACACTCGTTCATAAGCAACCTTTGTGTTGGTGCCGAGGTAGCGGCACCACACAGTTGGACTAAAGCTTTGACTTCTCGTCCTTGACTTGCGGACGAAAATTACAAGTACCGCTGCAGTCGGAGTGGGTTCACCTGATGGCGAGAAACACTGGTAATAGGGAAAGCTAATTCACATGCAAAAACCAGTGAAGTGCACTAGAAGTAGTAGCTCAATATGGACTACGCTTGAGTTCAACGCGAGCGAACGAACAAATGGAACATTTATGCTAAGTATAGAATCAAGGGTTCTCAAAGTGGGCAGTACCACCCTCAAGGGGCGGTAGAAAGATGGATGAAAATGAGGGTTTGATTCTGCAGTAGATTTACTACCAAATATAGAAGTGTGACTGTGTAAGTATATATGGGTAGGTGTGGAAACAAGTTTAGACAACAACAATAAAACACGTAGTTGTTAGCGAACCGTGCTGGTAATGTCATGAACACGGTTGGACGCGAGTTCGACGCATGGGCTCTTCGCTTGTCATAGTGAGGTTAAGATTGGCCACCTACTCCTCCTTGCTCTTAGGCCTGCAAAATGGGATGGCTCTGTAATATAACAGACATAGGAAACTGCTTCGTGAGAAATATTTATGTTTTATTTCTTAAAGAAAGATTAAATTGAAATATCAACTTTATTTAGCAGAAGGCAGTAACCGACACAGTAAATTCGTGTAGCAACAAAATGTAACAGAAAACAAGCAGCAATGGTTCACGTAGTTACTGGACAACATAGAAGCCGTGAACCAATGATTCTGCATCGTGTAATTCACTCTGTAGACTATTGATCCGTATTTCATCTGGCTGTATGTTTTCTCCTCACGAGCTTCCTTCGCTGCCATATATTCCCACTCACATAGGTGATGCTGTTATTACGGTTAGTTCTCTTTCATTCGTGAGCCTCTTTATGGCGACTTCAAGCCCCCGGCGCAATCTATATCGTGCAGCATCTTTGGGATCTCTCAAAAATAAATCATTATTACCCCCTTGCTGTCCTAAACTTTCTATTGCCCAATCCATAAGGAGCGTGAAGCTAATATAATTACAGTGGAAAGCACTGAAGCATCGCTTTGGTTCTGGTCTTGAAATAATCTACCAGCTTAGAATGGGATGCACAATTGATTGTGGCTATTACGACTGCCATCGTTGTCAATGTAGAATGTCAATGGAGCTGAGGTACTGCGCAGAAGTGCACTTCGGGGGATAAATACAGTAGAAGGAAGGGGGCGAGGGGAGGATGGTTATGAGGTAGATGGGAGAAAGATATTGTACAGTCTTACCTGAGTGTTTATGTGTTGCAAGTGAAGAAACGAGGATAAGGAGGAGATCGATGCAAGGAGGGTTGCAATTCGGGTAGCTTTATTATTCGCAAGCGCGCGCAGACACACAGACACACATATTTGAAATGTGCATTTATAGGTATTGATCGTCACAGGTAGAAGTAAAGGAAGGAAGTAGGGATCTGAGGACACTAAACAACATAGTAACTGACAGATATCAGCACAGATCACCGGGATTTGAACCCGCCGCGTCCAAAACACACAAATACATGAGCTGAACTGAGTCACGAACCAACATTGCAACACTCGGGACATCACCATACGCCCTCGGTTTTCATCTTCAACAGCCAGCGAAGAGTCTCAATAGTAATGGTGCCAATTGCGGTCTATATATGTGTCCTACTGGTTCTTCCTCGGAGTATTGAGTGTGGGCCATATCCTCTGGTCTCTCTCTCTCTCTCTCTCTCTCTCTCTCTCTCTCTCTCTCTCTCTCTCTCTCTCATACACATACACATACACACACACGCACTTAAACACACACACACACACACACACACACTTACTCACACATTTCTTAAATCAGTTAGTTTCATGTACTTTACAGGACGTCCTAATCAACCTCAGCATTTCGTTTTTGGGCTGTTTGTGATATTTTATTGCGATGTCACGATCAGTAGTCTGAGCGCTTTAAATACAATACTCAATTTCCTATCGTTGGTTGAACATTTCAAGTACGTACCAAATAAGATAGTTATTATCACTGATCTTTCTTTTTAAGAAAATAGTTGCATGTCCTTCATAGGACGTAGCAATCAACACCAGCATTTTGACTGTTCGTGATTCCTTGAACAAAAATATGTTACGTTACTAGGCCGGTCTCCCTGGCGTAAGCGTTAAGGTCTTTCTCCGTAATCCCGTATATTCTAGTGAGTAACGTAACTTGCCGGAGAATCGGTAGCGGTTCTCGCCGCGTTGGTAACTTACAAGGATATGTGAGCCGGTCGCTCAGAAAGCAATGGCAAACTACTGAGCGTAATCTTGCCTAATACATCAACAGCTGCTGAAAATCCTGGTGTTGACTGCAACGTCCTGTAAGTGATATGCAAAATAAAAATTAAAGAAACAAGTTTGTCATTGCTTTCTGAACGACCGGCACCTATACCTTTTTCGAAAAAAACCCAAGCACCGCTGTGTTTCGAACCCGGGTATACGGGATTACGAATCGCGTCCGTAAATTCTTCGCCACGGAGGGTGGTGATCTTTCTAAACCCGACCACAAAACATTATCCTCGTTTCATGCTGTCTAACTATCTTCGCCTCTCATCACTAAAACATTCCAAATATTTACCAAATGAGATATTTATATCACTCTACTCACCTCATCATGTTCCTCTTGTACCTTGCTGTGTTGAGGTGAAGTATAAACAGCAGGAGAGTGCCTGTGTATGGGGTCACTATTCGAGATTCCCATGGACTCTGCTATTCCCTCTCTCGATAGTTTACCTGGTCGTCCTCTTCTTCTGCTTCTATTTGGTCTGCACATTATTGCTTGTTGTGGTATTCTTTTAGTTGGTAATCTAGTTACATGGCCAAACCATTTGACTTCTAATAACATATAGCGCTGCTATAACATCTACTTTAGTCCTGATTTCTTCATGTCTGATTTTCTCACTTCTTGATACATTGATCCTCGCGTGTGTTGCCGGGGCCCATAAGGGAAGCAAAGAATAGCAACACTGCAGCCTACCACGCATGTCGAAAGAGGCGACTAAGGAGGCTTGATGGTTCCGTCGCCCTGCTACTGAGTGAGTGCGTGGCGCGACACTGTGAGCTGTGAGTTTCGTGTGAAATGCTTTTGAATCTGCCCGAGGTCTTTTGGAACGTGACTGCATGTTCGGAGCGATGGCGGATGGCTTTGTTCCAGAGTTGACCGGTTTTTGCCTTATGCAGAAATGCATGGCTGCTGGGCTTCTGGTTGACTGCCACTGCCATCGATGATGAACTGTATTTTCGTGGACTGTGTGGGTGAACATCTAGGAAACATCCAGATGGGAAAATGACTGCCGATTCCATCAGAAATGAAGTGGGTGTTTTGTGGGGGACTATTGTGTTGACATTCTGGCGGCGGCATTATGCACAGTGTATCTGTGCAGGCTGTTGTTTGTTGAGACTCCTGTCTTTTCCACTTTTCACATTGGGCAGTGGGAGGCATTTTGTGTGATATTCACTGGCACAGGAACGGAGCATAATGGGGACGACCCGTTGCTGTGAAGTTGGAACTGCCACTAACTAACTAACTAACTAACTAACTAACTAACTAACTGATACATTGAGTATTCTTCTCAGGAATCTCATTTCTGTTGTTGTGATATTAATTGTTTTAAAACTGTTTCTGCCATTGTCCAGGTTTGGCATTGGTAGCACAGCACTGACCTTTCTAAACCCGATTACAACACATTATTCTCGTGTCATGCTGTTGTAATCGTCTGGCGCGATACATGATGATGTTACCAGTACCAGCATCCCTTGCAGTGCTTTGGGGTACGATGGGAAGCCGCTCTGGAAGCGAGGATAAATAGAGGCGCGTGTCAGTTTCCCGGTCTCTCCAAACCAGACAACCGTGGCCGAAGTAGCGATTATGTAGATCGCTGTAGTATAGAATAGGGAGGCTTTAACCAGTTCTCCCCAGTCACTGGACCAGAGCAGGGAGTCACAAATGCCTTTAGATTTAACCAAGACTGGCTTGTGTGGTCCACACACGAGGACCGAGGAAATCCATCAAAATGACTGGCAATTTGTAAGCCCACTCTTGGTAGTGACCCCTGGCCATGTTTGTGGTTTGTAGAGCAAACTTGAGCCCCGGCTCTGGTTAATGTCGTAGGCCACTCAAACTCCCTTTCATATCCCCATTTGTATACCTGTTTATGTCACTATATCTCTGCTGTTAGGGTTATAGTTTTGTTATTCGTTATGTTATGGTTTTTCGCTGTATCTGGTCCCAGTCGACTTATGTGATGCGGGTGTCTTGTGCGGGTATCGAGGGTGCCCTTCGACTCAACTGAACATGATTGAGGTCTCACTGTCGTTTAGAGACCGCCTCTGTAGTTAGTACTAGGCAGCAGTTATCTCTAACTGTGGGATTTCAGATTCCCATTTCTGTATGTACCTACTGTCCATGAGTCCTGAGACGATAACAATAGAGAGTCCATACCTGCTGTTACCGTTGTTGTTTACGTGGAGGCTCTGTTGTTGCCATGTCCTTGTTGGTTTGTGGAGATGGGTACCTAGTCATGTGCATAGCGGTGTTAGGCAGCAGTGATTACTGTGGGAACATAGGTTCCCATTTCTGTATATGTCAGTTATGTGACATGTCAAGATGCCTGTTTGTCCCTGAATCATGCAGTTCTGTCAATAAAAACCTAATTTTGTTGTTCTTAATTTGTTTTGTTTAGTCTGTAGTTTGTTGTGTAAACTCATTGATCCTGTTACAGTCCAGCAGTGTAATCTTCTGTCTGGGATGTACAACCGTATATCCCCCGCCCTAAGAACTCCTGGAATCTTCTGTCTAAATTCTACCCCTTTTCTTGTTAACAGAGGAGAATATACACAGTGCTCTTTCTCTATTTCTTCTTATTGTCCTTTTCTTCTCTGGCCCATTAAAAGTCAGTGTTGCGCTTCTTTGTCTTTGAGCACTTAAGTATAGGAAATAACATCTTCCTGTCCTTTATATTTATTCCTCCGGTGACAAGTGGCGAGCCTCGGCCTGGATTGTTTGGCGGCCTTTAGATTATCTTGTTGGTGTCTGTTCCAGTCTTCAATGATTCTTTTAGGTGGTAGTTCCATGTTTTTTTTTCCTTTTTGGGGGTGTGAGAGGTCCCTGGCCAAAGACATTAACTGGGTTCAGGTTTTTTCCCCAAGTCTCCAAGAAGCACAGCATTGAGAGAAGAGCCTCCAGACCTACACCACATCTCAAGTCGTCGAAATTAAAGGTGACCTTATTCATTGTCTAGGGAACCGAAGTTTCCCACCCAGCCGGCGCTCAGTCTGAGTCCGCTGGTATAAATTAAGAGTGCGAACACTCCAACGAAGGTCACCAAACTTTAGCTATAAAGTCTTTTGGAATATGCATATATATTCCTACTGAAACCATCAAGCTTTACTCAGAAAGCTACAGAGGTGGTTGACGACTCTATGAGAGCAGAATGCTCCCACATTCAATAGAGGCTGGGGCTGTGCTTGTCCAAGAGAAAAATTCTGTTGATTCTTTTGGGAGAATAGTTGTGGACTGTTCATGCGACTGATTTCAGCAGTGCCAACATCTGTGACTATCCATAGAAATACCTTTCCCTTGTTGGTCTGGAAGAAGGGACACCAGAAATCCATCCCGCCAGTGTGTCCCACCAGCAGCAGAGCGCTGGACATCCATATTCAATCCCCACTGGTAGCCCCATCATCTGAGATTATCGAGGTGGATGTTTCCCTTATTGTACATCAGTTCACCATGTTCGTTTGAAGTGACATGACAATGTTACCTGTGGTGATAAGAAAATCATTTCCTTATAGGCGGAAGCAGAGGAGTTAATAATACCAGCGTGTTCGTCCAGGTTTATATCATAAGTGGACATATTAAGTGATGAGCAGTGAACAGTGATTTCCTATATTTACCCTGTGCATAGACATTCAGTGAGAGGAAATAGCATCCAGCGAGAATCATATATTTCCACGACACACTTTATGGACAAATAATTAATTACTAGTTAAGTATTGTGTCATTCAATGTTAATTCAAATTAGGAATCCCCACTCACAGAAAGTGAGTCTAAGATGCCATGTCTTCCAGCATGTTTTGTTTTGCTTTGTTTTTTTCCCATGTACAGGTATTTTCCTACCCTGCATCATTTAGGTACCACGGTGACAACAGAGAAATTACTGACTCATCCCAAGAAACTGGTGGAGGCTGATAGCAGAAGCGGGGCTACCAGAATCAGACCGGGAAAACAAAAACTGGGTTTGCTTGCATAGTCACGGGAATTATATTTTTTTCAGTGGCAAGGGTGTCTGCATCTTGGTTTGCAGGTGGTCTAGTGGATAGCACGCATGTGATTTTGGACATTTTTTTTTTTAAAGTAGGGATTGTAAAGTTAAGGGGATGCCTATGTGAAAATTTTTTTTGGGTGCCCCTATGTATTGCATCCATGGAGCTAAGTGTTGATGTTGATGTTAGGGTTGGTGGTTTATTTTGTATGAAGACTGCATATTCCTCATGGCCATTCAGAAGATATGGTATTATCTTTTGTCAGGGACTGATTTGTAAATTGTCACTGATGTATGTTTTTAAGGCAGGTTCAGAAAATATAACTGGTAACAATTTTACGCTGAGAGGTTTAAGTCCCGTGATGAAACCCCCATGACTGATTGTTTATTTAAATAGCCCTAGTGTTTTGGCTAAACCCTAAGGGTCTAGATTATTCGACGGGGACCATCGAAAAATTGGGGGTGTGATGTGTAATCGTCTGGCGCGATACATGATGATGTTACCAGTACCAGCATCCCTTGCAGTGCCCTGGGGTACGATGGGAAGCCGCTCTGGAAGCGAGGATAAATAGAGGCGCGTGTCAGTTTCCCGGTCTCTCCAAACCAGACAACCGTGGCCGAAGGAGCGATTATGTAGATCGCTGTAGTATAGAATAGGGAGGCTTTAACCAGCCCTCCCCAGTCACTGGACCAGAGCAGGGAGTCACAAATGCCTTTAGATTTAACCAAGACTGGCTTGTGTGGTCCACACACGGGGACCGAGGAAATCCATCAAAATGACTGGCAATTTGTAAGCCCACTCTTGGTAGTGACCCCTGGCCATGTTTGTGGTTTGTAGAGCAAATTTGAGACCCGGCTCTGGTTAATGTCGTAGGCCACTCACACTCCCTTTCATATCCCCATTTGTATACCTGTTTATGTCACTATATCTCTGCTGTTAGGGTTATAGTTTTGTTATTCGTTATGTTATGGTTTTTCGCTGTATCTGGTCCCAGTCGACTTATGTGATGTGGGTGTCTTGTGCGGGTATCGAGGGTGCCCTTCGACTCAACTGAACATGATTGAGGTCTCACTGTCGTTTAGAGACCGCCTCTGTAGTTAGTACTAGGCAGCAGTTATCTCTAACTGTGGGATTTCAGATTCCCATTTCTGTATGTACCTACTGTCCATGAGTCCTGAGACGATAACAATAGAGAGTCCATACCTGCTGTTACCGTTGTTGTTTACGTTGAGGCTCTGTTGTTGCCATGTCCTTGTTGGTTTGTGGAGATGGGTACCCAGTCATGTGCATAGCGGTGTTAGGCAGCAGTGATTACTGTGGGAACATAGGTTCCCATTTCTGTATATGTCAGTTATGTGACATGTCAAGATGCCTGTTTGTCCCTGAATCATGCAGTTCTGTCAATAAAAACCTAATTTTGTTGTTCTTAATTTGTTTTGTTTAGTCTGTAGTTTGTTGTGTAAACTCATTGATCCTGTTACAGTCCAGCAGTGTAATCTTCTGTCTGGGATGCACAACCGTATATCCCCCGCCCTAAGAACTCCTGGAATCTTCTGTCTAAATTCTACCCCTTTTCTTGTTAACAGAGGAGAATATACACAGTGCTCTTTCTCTATTTCTTCTTATTGTCCTTTTCTTCTCTGGCCCATTAAAAGTCAGTGTTGCTCATCTTTGTCTTTGAGCACTTAAGTATAGGAAATAACATCTTCCTGTCCTTTATTATTTATTCCTCTGGTGACAAGGTGTAACGATATACTCCTCTCATCACAATAGGTAGTGCTGTCGAATTCTGAAAGTTAGCACTCTCTTCTACTTCTTGCGGCGTATTGCGTATATGTTGGTATTGTTGTTTTTTCCCCACATAATTTCATCATTTATAAATTTCACTTGAATTTCTTTATTTATTAATTTCACTTAAGTTCTTTGACTGCGAGACCAGGTTGCAATGACTGTTCCAGCTTCTCTGTCCCTGTCTCTGTCCTGGATCACCAGTATCTACAGGTATCTGATACATCGCACATTGAACTTGACATTGTCCTCGTTCTTCTTGATCTTGACAGATTTGATATCTTTTCTTCTGGCTGTGAGCAGAAAGTCTTTGATCTCTTGAATCTGTTTAGGCATGATTGCTGTGAATATTTTTTCTGATTAGACCCACACTTTCGTGATGGTGCTAGCCCCATGTTTGTATAGACCAATCGGCAATGGATGGGTAGTGTGGTCATCGTGCCGGCCGACTTTACTTCCCTGAACATTGTCTGGCAGTCAGTTTAGGTGCGGTCAGCCTGGGAGCCAGGTTAATTAAAACAAAATGTCCAGCTTCAAAAGGGATTCGAACACGTGACTATCAAATCGGTAAACAGGCTTCCTAGCTATTGTGCGATCACGACTCCCTATCGCTGAAACGTCGTTTAATAAAAGATAGTTGTTGAAGAAATGAAGGAAAACAAGAGTATGTAAATACAGGATGTTTTCAGCATAAGAGGAAAATACTGAGGAAACAATAGTATTGACATTACGGGGCGTTTGAAGCATAAGGGAAGGATATGCGAGGAAACGTCAGAAGGGAATAATATGACATTTTCATCGTCAATCATTCCATCATGAGCCATGCCGGAAAGCGTGGGCGGTCATGACTCGCCATTTCACTCGATCACCAATGTCGTGGATCAGCTCAGTTTTACTGTCTTGTCTCGTCCGTGCCATGTGGCAAAGCCATCCAGGTAGTTTCCTCTCGGTCTTCCTCTTGGTCTGTTCCCTTCGATCTTATCAGTTGTCACTAAGTTCTCCAATCCATTTCTTCTCGTAACATGTCCAAAAAATTTTGACTGTCTACGTCTAATTTCTCTAATCAATTTACGATTTTCATTTGTCTCCTGTAGTACTTGTTCATTGGTTTTTCTGTTTGTCCATGGTATTCTTTGCATTTTCCTCAGAAACCACATTTCTGCAGCCATCAGATCGTTTTCAGCTTGACTGCACATTGTCCAAGTTTCACATCCATACAAAAGAACAGGCTCTATGTACCTCCTCAACACTCTTTTCCTCGTTTCAATTGGCATCTTTTTATTGGACAATGTTTTTCATCTTGCTAAAGGCTACTGTCGCCATGGCGATTCTTGTTCTAATCTCTTCAAGGCATCTCCCATAAGATGATATGACTGTTCCGAGATAAATGTATCGATTCACTTGTTAAAGAATATTCCCATTTACTTGTATATTACATTGTGGTACTTCGTTCTTCCTAGTGACGACCATAACCTGTGTCTGTTTACAATTTAATTCTAACCCCAGCTGCTCACTGTGTACAACAACCGCATCTACTAATTGTTGCAGATCGTGCGCATTGTCTGCAATCAATACTGTATCATCTGCATATCTAATGTTATTGATGTTTCTTCCTCCAATGCTGATTCCATTTATATCTTCTACACTTCTGAAAACATTTTCACTTTACAGGGAAAAAAGTTCTGGAGACATTACACATCCCTACCTAACACCTCTCTTAATAGGCTGATATTGTCCCACTTCATTATCAATCCTTATGGCAGCTTGTTGTTTCCAATATATGTTTTTTTAAAACATAAGTCTAATGTCTTTCCCATCAATTTGTAGATCTGCAAACATATCCACCATGTTGACATGTCTAACTCTATCAAAAGCGTGTAGTCAATAAAGCAAAGATGTATATCCTTGTTTACTTCTATAGACGTTCAATAACTGTTCGCAGCATATACACAGCATTTACTGTACCCTTTGCTTCTACAAACCCACATTGTTCTTCCCCTATTTCAGGTTGTATTTTCTTCCTCACTCTTTGCATGATAATTCGTAGCAAAATCTTTGTGATGTGACTCATTATACTAATTGTTCTTAATAATTGTTCATTTTCATCATTCTGGGACGATATTTTGGGAAACAAGCGAAGGGAAACAACATGACTTTAAAAAAAAACATCAAACAGGTAAGATATTTGGTTAAACAAGCGATGGGGCATAACATGACTTTCTTTATCAAAAGTCAAAAAAGGAAGATATTTGGGGAACAAGCGAAGGGAAATAACATGACTTTTTCATCACAAGGGGAAGATATTTGGAGAAACAAGATAAAGGAAATAACAGGACGTTATTACCATAAGGGACAAAACTCGGTGGACGTGGTCTATCAGACAAGCTCTGCAAAGTAAGCCATTGAAATAAGATTGGAAAGATTACCAAAGCTCTGAACCACATTGCATAAAGAGATCGACTGGCAAAACGTTTGACATTGAGTTTAATTCTTGAATTCAGGCTAGAGAAATCAGCAGACAGGATAATTTAGATTTGTTGCAGACTTAATGGAGTTTATGTTTGAGAGTCTTCGGTTTCAGCTGTATGTTTCAAGCAATCTACATATCAATTGACTTATCTGCAGAGACCCAGCTTAAATAGATATCTACCCGATCTCCGCGAATCTCCAGAAAATAAGGTAGACGGGATGTAGCATACAGCACACGGACAATTAGATAAGAAAGACGCATATAAAGAGGAAAATAAATCATATTATAAATAGCGGAAAGTAGAATACAACTACAGCTGATAAGCCAAGAAACATCTAGTGGCAGCGGTAACGTGATTTCTGCGGAATATGTAAATAATACCATCGACGGACAGAAAAAAACAAACGATTGATCAAGTCCTACAAGAAACAAATGACAACCGTAAATTGTTTCAAAAAATTAGACGTAGACAGGAAATAATTTGTGACCACATTATGATGAGAAATAAACTGGCCAACATATTAACAAATGGCAAACCTGATTGGAAAAGAGCAAGGAGAAGGCAAAGCGATACATCAATGGATGGCTTGGCCACATGACATAGACACAAGAACACAGAGCTAATCTAAGACTGGTGATCGCCTGAGATGGCGAAGCATAACCACTTCCGTTTGTTGGCATGGCACATGATGATGATACCACTAACATTGCAAATTGGAATATCTGAAGACTACGACAAATAATAAACCTTTTTTCTATCCCAAAAATTTGCTAGCAAATGTCAAACTTGGTCCCTGTCAACATGCCCCTAGAGACAACACCTCACTTATGAGAAGTGATGTTTACACGCGGCTGCTGGGGTTTCAAGAAGAGACTAGGGTTTCAGGAAAATACAGAATGCTAAACAACATCACAAATTTGATATATACAACATCGTACGTCGAATTTGACGAGAGACAACACAGAAAGTGGTTTGGACATTTCACGAGAATGAAATCTATCAGCTAGCGCAAACATTTAACAGATTAAAGTCGACCTGCAGCAGATACCGCCGTTGGGATGTAAGGTGTTAGACTTTCACATATTCTTGGTCACCACAACAAGAGATTCTATTATGACTTGGGGTAGCCAGTTCCTCTCCTTGTCTCCATGCTCCGTCGCGAAGGCGTTACGGACACTATTCGTAATCCCGTATCATCATCATCATCATCATCATCATCATCATCATCATCATCATCATCATCATCATCATCATCATCATCATCAGCATCATCACCATCATCATCACCATCATCATCATCACCATCATCATCATCATCACCATCATCATCATCATCATCATCATCATCATCATCATCATCATCATCATCATCATCATCATGTGCTATGCCGGTAAGCGTGGGCGGTCATGTTTTGCCATCTCACTCTATCACCAGAGTCGTGGATCAGATCAGTGTTCATGACTCGACCATACAACGTGTCCAAGCCATCCAGGTATTCACTTCTCTGCCCTGCCCTTGTTCTCTTCCCCTCAATCTTTCCAGTTTTCACCAAAGTCTCCAATTTATTTCTTCTCATAAAGAGACCAAAAATTGTAACTGTCAACGTCTAATTTCTCTAATCAGTTTACGATCTTTATTTGTTTCTTGAAGGACTTGTTCATTGGTTGTTCTGTCTGTCCATGGTATTCTTTGAATTTTCCTCAGAAACCACATTTCCTCAACCATCAGATGTTTTTCAGCATGTCTGCTCATTGTCCACGCTTCACATCTGTACAAAAGCACAGGTTGTATGTAGCGCCTCAACTCTCTTTTTCTCGTTGCGAATAACGTCTTTTTATTGCTCATTATGTTTCCCGTATACCCGCGTTCGAAACACAGCTGCGGGCGATGTGGCAGCAGATCGCCTTGCATTGTTTTTTTTTACGAAATGGTACATGTGCCGGTCGTTCAGAAAGCAATGGCAAACTACTGAACGTAAACGTGCCAAGAGATCACAATAGCAAAGAATGCTGGTGTTGACTGCGACGTCCTGTAAAGGATATGTAATTAACATTTAAGTTTGCCAATGCTTTCTGAAAGACCGTTGTATGAAAACCAATGCAAAGGGGTCTGCTTACAAATATCCGGCAGCTGTGTTTCGAACATGGTATGCTGGATAATGAATTGCGTCCGTAACTCCTCCGCCACAGACCCCTAGGGTTATGATTTAAACAACCTAAAGGGTCCTTCTCCACGCCTTCAGGCATATTGTGTATATGGTGCGAGTTCCATATTTTATAGACCAACAAATCCAAGCTCAATGGTCAGTAACACAAAGGTGGTCTGTATGTCCTAGGATATTTCCCAGAACCCATTTTATGGGGGGTCGACCTGTGAGCCTGGGTCAAATGAAAAGGCCACGTCTCGATGGGGGAATCGAATACTCGACCACAGGGTCGATAGACAATGGTGCTAGTCACCGTGCTACCGCGGCTCCAGTACATCATATAAAATAGGGAATGGGACGCAGAGGTGTTTCCATGGCACCAGGGCTGGGATCTATACTGGCCAAGACCTGCTGACACGTCCACGCCGTGCGTCCTGGGCAACAGGTCCCTTCGGGGTCCTGGCTAACGTCAGTAGGATCGCCGATTCCTCCGAAGTCGGAGAGTGTCTGCCTGTACGGCGAGGAACCACCAGTCTGCACACCAATAAGCCAGACATGGGACAACGGATACTCACGCAAGCCTCAGGTCTTGTATGACATCACACTGATGCTGGACAACAGGATGCCTTCATCCGACATACAGAACTTCGCGTTGGAGATCAAGCCAACGAACAAAAGCAAAGCAAGCAAAATAGGGAATTACAGGACCCGTTTACATGCCTTGAGGCGTGTTGAGCATATAGTGTTAGCCTCATATTTACTTAGACCAATCGGAGCTCGATGGGTGATTGGTCAACATCCCGCCCACCGCCTTTACTTACAACGTTATTTCCTGGTTCCCTTGTTAGGCTGTCTCGACCTGGAAGCACAAGTCAATTAAATCCTGCGGATTGGGATGCGAACACATCACCACTGAGCCGACAGTAAGGGTACTATCGAGTCACCATTGCGTTCAAAGCAAGTCCTCCAGGGTCAATAAAGTGCATGAGTTTCTGAAGAAAAACATTATTTGGGGTCACTACTCGGCGTGCCTGACCAGGTAGTGAAGAGTCTGTCACAGAAGTCATACCGTTTTGAAATTTCCTACTCCACTCATACACTTGCTGGACTGACAGGCATGCATCACAATACTGGACCTTCATTCGCCGATGAATTTCTATAGTTTCGCACCTTCACTGATAAAAAAAACCCAGATAACAGAACGCTGCGCCGCCTTGGTGCATGTCAAAAGTGCGGCGACCATCTTTAAACTGTCCTTATGACGCCGCTGTGTTCATCTAAACCGCGATATCACATGCTTAACACCCTTCCCGTCCTTAACAACACTACTGACAGGTTACAAGACAATGGCACGTGACATAAACCCTTTTGTACCAAACGAAGATTGGTCGTTGTCTAGATCATACTGCTCCTTCTATATTACTGCAGTGTGGAAGCTGAGCTAGCCACCTGTCTCACACCACAAGTCACCACTATAGCACACACCAACCAGTCAGTGAACACGATTGAGTTTTCGCGCATAACATCAATTTAATGCTGAATTAACACGGAACCACACAACATATAAATCCAGGAACAATAATTCTCTCAGAATATATCTTCATCACAACCGAACACTTGACTAACACTGCCTTCTCAAGGCCTCCTTAATCTCATCCACCACGACAGTTTTTACTAGCCACTCTTCCGGCCCGAACTCACTGGATTCAACCCGCTCTGGATCAAAGCCTCCGCTAACTATCCGACCCTCTCTAGGGCTAGGCTTCAATTCACTATGTCTGCTGATAATCGGGCTCAGTCTTTAATCCTTAGTCTCAGACAGGCCACAGGCCAGAAAACCACAGGCCAGAGTTCTATCACTAACTCCCCTATCATTCACTTTCCCAGACCACCGACCTACACTTGTCGGGTCCCAAAGCACCACTGTCCTTTTCAGTCTTCTGACTCCACACAACTACACAACAGCTCAAACTGTCTGCCCCACAACTACCCTCGCGGGCTGACATCTCCTCGACTTCCCTTTCCATCACTGTCCTCTCATTTGCCCCCTCCGGGGACTTACTACCCAGCCCCATTTTACCTCCGTCTATTATTTCTCCTGGACGGTGATGTCAATGACCTCTCAGGCATGTCACAGCATGTTTATTGTAATCTCTATCACACTTTTAAGGTTTAATTTGAATCTCCCTAGCAATATACTATCGCGGTTAACTGTATGTAATGTGGTATGTGATAACGGGATATAAGTCAACGCTGATGTCATTTAGGACCTCACATTCATACATATTGTCGTATGTATTACATCACACACACATACACACATATATGATGTGGCTTGTTTTATGTAGTATTGATTTTGAGATATATGTTAACCAACCTTAGCTATCTGCTGGCTACGGGAACCCCTGTTGACATCTCCATGAACCCCTGTTGACATCTCCATGATCCCCTGTTGACATCTCCATGATCCCATGTTGACATCTCCATGAACCCATGTTGACATCTCCATGAACCCATGTTGACATCTCCATGAACCCATATTGACATCTCCGTGAACCCATATTGACATCTCCATGCACCCCTGTTGACATCTCCATGAACCCATGTTGACATCTCCATGAACCCATGTTGACATCTCCATGAACCCATGTTGACATCTCCATGAACCCATATTGACATCTCCATGAACCCATGTTGACATCTCAATGAACCCATATTGACATCTCCATGTACTCCTGTTGACATCTCCATGAACCCATGTTGACATCTCCATGAATCCATATTGACATCTCCATGAACCCATATTGACATCTCCATGCACTCCTGATGACATCTCCATACACTCCTGTTGACATCTCCATGCACTCCTGTTGACATCTCCATGCACTCCTGTTGACATCTCCATGCACTCCTGTTGACATCTCCATGAACCCATGTTGACATCTCCATGATCCCATGTTGACATCTCCATGAACCCATATTGACATCTCCATGAACCCATGTTGACATCTCCATGCACTCCTGTTGACATCTCCATGCACTCGTGTTGACATCTCCATGAACCCATGTTGACATCTCCATGAACCCATGTTGACATCTCCATGAACCCATATTGACATCTCCATGAACCCATGTTGACATCTCCATGAACTCATGCTGACATCTCCATGAACCCATGCTGACATCTCCATGAACCCATGTTGACATCTCCATGCACTCCTGTTGACATCTCCATGAACCCATGTTGACATCTCCATGCACTCTTGTTGACATCTCCATGCACTCATGTTGACATCTCCATGCACTCCTGTTGACATCTCCATGAACCCATGTTGACATCTCCATGAACCCATGTTGACATCTCCATGAACCCATGTTGACATCTCCATGAACCCATGTTGACATCTCCATGCACTCCTGTTGACATCTCCATGAACCCATGTTGACATCTCCATGAACCCATGTTGACATCTCCATGAACCCATGTTGACATCTCCATGAACCCATGTTGACATCTCCATGAACCCATGTTGACATCTCCATGCACTCCTGTTGTCATCTCCATGCACTCCTGTTGACATCTCCATGTACTCCTGTTGACATCTCCATGCACTCCTGTTGACATCTCCACGAACCCATGTTGGCATCTCCATGCACTCCCGTTGACATCTCCATGAACACATGTTGACATCTCCATGAACCCATGTTGACATCTCCATGAACACCTATTGACATCTCCATAAACCCATGTTGACATTTCCACGAACCCATTTTGACATCTTCATGAACCCATGTTGACATCTCAATGAACACATGTTGACATCTCCATGAACCCATGTTGACATCTCCATGAATCCATGTTGACATCTCCATGAACCCATGTTGACATCTCTATGAACCCATGTTGACATCTCCATGAACCCATGTTGACATCTCCATGCACTCCTGTTGACATCTCCATGCAGTCCTGTTGACATCTCCATGAACCTATGTTGACATCTCCATGCACTCCTGTTGGCATCTCCATGCACTTCTGTTGACATCTCCATGAACCCATGTTGACTTCTCCATGAACCCATGTTGACATCTCCATGAATACCTGTTGACATCTCCATGAACCCATGTTGACATCTCCATGAACCCATGTTGACATCTCCATGAATCCCCGTTGACATCTCCATGAACCCATGTTGACATCTCCATGAACCCCCGTTGACATCTCCATGAACCCATGTTGACATCTCCATGAACCCCAGTCGACATCTCCATGAACCTCTGTAGACATCTCCATGAACCCATGTTGACATCTCCATGAACCCATGTTGACATCTCCATGAACCCATGTTGACATCTCCATGAACCCATGTTGACATCTCCATGAACCCATATTGACATCTCCATGAACCCCTGTTGACATCTCCATGAACCCATGTTGACATCTCCATGAACCCCTGTTGACATCTCCATGAACCCCTGTTGACTTCTCCATGAGCCCATGTTGACATATCCATGAACCCATATTGACACCTCCATGAACCCATGTTGACATCTCCATGAACCCATGTTGACATCTCCATTAACCCCTGTTGACATCTCCATGAACCCATGTTGACATCTCCATGAACCCATGTTGACATCTCCATGAACCCCTGTTGACATCTCCATGCACTCCTATGAACCCTTACTGACATTTTCATGAATTCCTGTTGGCATCTTGATGAACCCCTGATAACATCTCTACGAACCCTATTTGGGAAATTCAGCTGTAAACCAATAAAGTAATGAATAATTCCCCGTGTAAAGCGATCCACGGCGCAACTACGCGTGACGTAACGCCGATAAGGGAATAACAGACAATTATAGAGAGACGACCGCAAAACCAAAGAAACCTCACGGGAGATAGACAATCCATGATATGGAATATTCCGCTGCAGAATCAGCAAGCGCTTAGAGGGGAAAACATAATTAATCAATAACAATGAGATGTTTTTTTTTTCTCCCCCGCATATCTCTTTACAGGACATTGCAGTCAACACCAGCATTTTTTTCAGCTTCTGTTGATGTCTTGGCAAGTTTTACGTTCAGTAGTTTGCTAACAATGAGATTATCTGAAGTTTTAACTCAGAGTCTTTGCTATAAGATAAAACAAAACGTTCTGCAGATAAACTGTCTACAGTGTGGATTGTGGGAACTTAGATTGTACGTTTTGAGGGTGAGACCCATTTGGATGTTCGGAACCGCGCGCGCGCGCGCGCGCACATACATACACACACACACACACACACACACACTATGTGCCATGCCGGTAAGCTTGGGCGGTCATGATTTGCCATCTCACATCATCGCCATTTTCTCTGTCTCTGTCTCTCCCTGTCTCTCCCTTTCTCTCTCTGAATACACATATACATATTTATATATGTATCATCGGAAAAGCTCTTGATGATATAAAAGGAAAGGAAAGAAGTTTCCAGGGCCTTTGCACACATCTCGCAATCTCCGACAGATAATAATATCAGTTAGTGCCCTGACATCTTTTTGTGCAATTACAAACAGGTGTCAAGACTTTCCCCTCGTTGCCTTCTTTTATCTCTCTGTCCTTAATTCTTTCAAGTTGCAACAGCATGTTTCAGCTTTTCTCTTCTGATACTGTGGTAAAAATGACGATTTCCTCTTTGTGATGTTCGTTTATCACGTTCGTTAATTTTGTGTCTTAGCCTTTTGCAACACTTTTAGGTTACTTGCTTGTATTGGCTATCTGAGGATTAAAAAAACAACTGGTGTTTTTCAAATTACTTTAGCCAAGGTGTATCGAGGCAGAGAGGTGCAAAATTTGCCTTTAACTCGAGCAGACCTGGGGACATTCTCGGTGCTGACGAGTTTTTACTCATTAACAAGAAAATATCTTAGAGAGTTAAAATAGTAGCTGGCCTTTGATATATAGGGTTGTACAGTCAGACTGCCACTGGTGCCTTCATTGGCTACCAAGGAACGGGAAGGATCAAATGTGGGAATGCCCTGAGTGCAATTTCAGAGTGCAGTTTTCTGAGTGCAACGTACCGAAATTGATTCTTCATTTCAAATTTCATATTCTTATTCAACATCTGTCAAAATCGTATTTGTGAATCGCCGTTGATTCTGAAGTAGTGGATCGAGCGTGACGTTTCAGAGAAATAGACAAGAAACCAGGTGGATATTGTGACGTGGCTCGTGTAAAAGTCCATCGGCAGCTGGAAATACCACAGTGTTACCTGGGCCCATAAGGGAAGCAAAGGCTAGCAACACAGTAACGCACCATGCATGTCGTAAGAGGCGTCTCAGGAGGCTGGCATGGCACTGGCTACCACATCTCGTAGCAAATTTTACTTGCAAAATCCAACGATTCATAAACAACGGGTTTTGCGTGAGGTGGTTGTGGAACTATGTTTCATTGGGAAATGAAAAGCAGAAGAGAAGAGAGGATAAGTCGCTGGTTAAATTTCAACATTGTAAAAATAACATAAAACACATACTCATAGCGTGTGTGACTCTGATAACAAACACGGGGATTAGCACCAGCGAAAGGGTGTGACACATGCAATGTGCTGATATTCTCCGTATGCAATCTATGTGAAGAGACTGGAGACTTATACGGCATTCGTGTGCGTTGAGAGTCATCCACGACACGCCGAAACGACGTTAATGCTGCTATAACGATTTCACAACAAGCAGCGGGTAGATGCTTCAACGGATAAGCATTGATTGCTGAAGCTTGCTGGAGTCGAACCTTCTAGGACTTCCCGCATATTTATATCGATCTATTACAGCTTGAAACCCGTCAGCTTGAAAGCAGCATAAAAACCATATTCCGGTGAGATAAGTCATCGGGCAATTTTATACTCTAAATTTTCCTCAACTAAAAGCTGGGTCAAGGACGTCTGTCGTTAAACACAAAATGGCGCTGGTTACGTTTTACGCATATGTCTGTCATGTTTAACATGTATATTTATCTTCGCAAATCAATGCCAGGTACTATTTTAACCTGTAAACTTCTGCTTCTTGGGCTGCTGCTCTTCGTTTTCTCTTTGTTTAACCGTGTTAAGTTGTGAATAGAGGAATGGAACGAGTTTCTTCAGCGCGAATCACCCGCACCGGTGTTAGCTGGATAGTTAGTCAACCGATCATCATCATTACCCATCGAACTATTAGTCCGTAAGTGTTCAGATCCTGACCTCATTATCTCCCTCAGCATATAGCAACTGATGACACCAGTTCTGTGTCGGTTGACTATTCCTCTTTGGCTTCCCCTATGGCGTTCTAGTCTAGCTCGACCCCGTTCGACTCGATGTTCTTGCCGTCTGATCAAGTTGAAGAAGCTACACCCATCCCTTGAATCGTTTACTCGTCATGCTTCACTGAGGACATTCAAGAAGTCAGCCTGGTACACTGCTTGTCCACTCCCCTGGACGCTTGTCTACTGCTTCAGCTATTCTGCTCATCCATAGTTTGAGAGGCCAGTCTTTTGCTCCTACTTCCCCAGTTAAAATATGAATAAAATTAGTAGAAATGTGGGTACTTTTGCCTTAATTCACCCCAAACAAACAATAATCCCTTCGAGCCTCATTTGCATCGGTCCTGCAATCACTTTCCGGTTAGGATTAGGGTTAGGGGTAGGATTGTGTGTGTGTGTATGGGTGCCGGTCGTTCAGACAGCAATGGTAAACTACTGTACGTAAACTTGCCCATAAATCACGAACAGCTAAACGTGCTGGGGTTGACTGCTACGTCCTGTAAAGAATATCAATTAACTTTAACTTAACGTTCAGTAGGTTGCATTGCTTTTTTGAATTACCGACATTCATACTATTTCCTGTCCTTCCATTTGTAATTGATTTAATGACCGATATTATTCAATACTGAGGTCTTGTATGGATTGACGACATCAAAGACAGTCTACAATCACAGGACATCAAAGACAATGTACAATCACACGACATCAAAGACAGTTTACAATCACACTGAATGACACGGCCCAGTACCACCCATCGGGGCTTGGAGCGCCAACTATTCCTTCCCACGACGCTTGACTGCAAAAGTGGAAGATAATAATGATGACTGTGGTCATGCTGGATAAATATATTCTTTCTCCTTTTGACTACAGCTTTTACAATACTCCTCTGTAGCATTCATTCTCAATTGTGCACACGTGCTTTTCGACTGATATGGTAAATATTCAAGTTTCACATTCGAATGTTGTCTCAGAAAATATGGGTGCTTTTTCTATTCTGACTTTTATTTTTCTATCTGTTCCAATCTACACGTGTTTTAATTGGTTTATGTTTTGCAAAGCAATGTTTGTTCTTTTAATTTCTGTCATTACATTTCCATCGTTCGTAAGCAGCGAACTAGGATATTTAAAACTGCTGGCTCACTTTCTGTAATTTCTCTCTATTGATAAATAAATACATCGCCAAAAATGAATGTTATTAGTGGTCGTTAATTTTGTATTTGTTGCATTTTTTATCTGTCCCAATCCACACATGTTTTAATTGCTTTAGTTATTGCATAGCAACATTTGCCATTCATTTAATTTCTGCAATCACATTTCCAACGCCCGTTAGCAGCGAACACACACACACACGTACGCACGCACGCACGTACGCACGCACGCACACACACATTCACTCACACACACTCACACACACACACACACACACACACACACACACACACACACACACACATATATATATAAAACTGCTCACTTTCTGTAATTTCTCTCCGTTGTTAAACATATCTCTAGAAATGTGTTTTATTAGTGGTCATTAATTTTGTTTTGTTGCGTTAAGGTATTACTTCAGGTTTTGCACGGTTCGTCTGTCCGTCCGTCCGTCTGTCTGTCTGTCTGTATGTCTGTCTGTCTCTGTCTGTCTGTCTGTCTGTCTGTTTGTCTGTTTGTTTGTCTATCTGTCTGACTGTCTGTCTGTCTGTCTGTCTGTCTGTCTGTTTGTCTGTTTGTTTGTCTGTCTGTCTGACTGTCTGTCTCTGTCTGTCTGTCTATCTGTCTGTCTGTCTGTCTGTCTGTCTGTCTGTCTGTCTGTCTGTCTGTCTGTCTGTCTGTCTGTCTGTCTGTCTGTCTGTCTGTCTGTCTGTTTGTTTGTCTGTCTGTCTGTCCTAACTGCCCTGTCTGTCCTATCTGCCCTGTCTGCCCTGTCTGTCTCAATCTCTCTCCTTAGCACTTCTCACTCCTTAAAAGTGGTCTCAAACAATTCACCGACACACCTGCACGCTTATTAGTGTAATCTGCATGTACAAGTTAGTTGAGCGTCTAGCTGGAGAATAGAACACAGATAAGAACATGCCTGCTATGTACATATATGTGTATATGTGTGCGGTGTGTGTGTGTGTCTGTGTGTGTGTCTGTGTGTATATATGTGTTTGCGTGTGCGTGCGCGTGCGCGTACGTGCATTTTTATGTAAACTACCGATGGCATTAATTACGCTTTGTTTATGGATTAATTAACTTTGTTACCAAATAATCAATTTGATTATTGCTCACTGGATTTTAGGAGGCCTGGTGTTCCTTGCCAGTGGGAAGTCCTGATCGTTCGGGTCCACATCGATTGAGGGACGTCAGTCGCGGCGATTGGGCAATCTTGAGCATAGGCTACGTACGATGGGTGACGTTGTAATATTCTGTTATGATAATTTGGCGTGTCCAGCGTGTGCCGCGTGGTTACACACCCGCTTCACACGCCAGTGATCCGGGGCTTGGTTCCGGATCCGGTCAGGGATATGCACAACCGACGAGCTCAAACGAGAGCGAAACTCGAGTATAGTGCTTCCATATTGACGTGGATAGGCCTTAGGTTCATACCAGGATGCGATCAGCGTTGCCAGTAGTGGGTTGTGCTCAATATTTATATATTTTTCAGGAGACTCCTGGGAGTCATCGCTGAAGCTATGAGTTTGTGCTTTGTGTGGTGCTTTCGGTGGGTCGCCCTGCAGAAAGAAACCAAACCATATGGGATAAAACCCCGGTCAATGAAGTCTTTCTGGTGACTGCCGTTTTCATCGTGGACTTTTGTGTTGGCATTCTGGCTGCGGCATTATGCACAGTGTACCTGTGCGGGTTTTTGGCTTGCCGACACTCCTGTCTATTCCATTGTTCACATGGGGCAGTGAGGAGCATTTTGTGACATTCACTGGCACAGGAACGGAGCAATATGGGGACGACCCGTTGCCGTGAAGTTGGAACCGCGACTAACTAACTAACTAACTAATATATATATATATATATATATATATATATATATATATATATATATATATATATATATATATATATATATATATATATATATATATATATATCGTAGCGGATGTTAACATTGTGTTTTCCTCGAGCTAATCGTGGCGATGCATACTGAACGACCGGGACTATGTATGGGAGATGGGACGGGTCTATCTAAACTGGTGTAGGATTCTGCCTCTTGGAATCAGGTGTTCAACCACTGAAATTCTACAAGACCTGAAAATGGAAGAAATTTGGCTCATGAACAGTATCATATCTGGAAAATTAAAATACTGTGGCCATATTAAACATCACAGAGGCTTGGAGACAACATTGATGGAAGGCGTGGGTCCCGGAAGAAGAGGCTGGCGTGGATCAGCACAAAGTTGGACACAGGAAGGACATAGCAACATTGTTTTTGTTGACTTCTTCTGTCTGGATACTAATTGGTTTTGCACCGACAGCTTGCGAGAGGGCTACGCTTATGGTCAATTAAATCATAAACACAGCTTACAATAAAAGGAAACAGTCATGCGCGACCAAGGCTGCTGTCTGTCGCAAACACTTCGAATGATGTATTAATGAATGATGGTTCTGTAAAGAACGTATTTGATATATTGTCTTGGACACGAGGCGGGAGGAAAGGTGGAGATCGAAAGCCTTGTCGACTGTGCCATCAAGCGAGTGAAGTTGTGTAATGAAACTACTACGCGATGGTTACATTAATCAACTCGGTAATTGCTGTCACTCCATTCTTCGGGGCTTTAGAGTCGAACAGTTCACAACATTCAGAAAGGAGTTACAAATTAAGGGACACTTTTGCGCATTTTAAAACATTTATGGTGTTAGGTCCATATTTTTGTAGATCAGTCTGCACTCAGAAATTGGGACTGCCCAGTATCACACCGACCGCCTTTACCTCCCAATACATTTCCTGGTACAGATGTTAGATTGGGTCTACCTGGAAGCCGAGGTCAATTAAACAAACAAATGTTATCCTACCCGGAGCGAAGCGGACCCAACAGCATGGATCCGGCTGGTGAGCGGAGAGCCACAACGCTAACACGGTTACTTCAGAAAGGACGACATTCTGTAATGTGCTGACAAGGGGCATAAGACAATAGAGGCTGAGAATCACTGCATCTTTCACGACGCATTACCTTGCAATGTGCGCGCGCGCGCGTGTGTATGTGTGTGTGTGTGTGAGTGTGTGAATATGTGTGTATATTTTACATTTATTTCTACTACCCTTCTAATTAATTTTCGCTTCGGGATATTTATCTTCCTATATTAAGCAAATAAAACACCTCTTTATCCTTCATAAACGAGTCAAAAGATGACATATGGGAAGAAATGAACAAGGACAAAAAGTTTACTCAGAAATATATGGTGCACATAGACAAGCAACGAAGGGCTGACTCTATTCACATTATTCACAAGAAGAAAGATCATTCGAACTAAGAATATTATAAATATCATCATCATCATCATGTGCCTTGCCAGCGGAAATAGGCGTACATGTCTTTCTACAGATCTCGGTCCTTGGTCTTCTGGATCAACTCTACTCCATGCCATTGTCTCAGTCTGTCCAGAATCATTTCTCTTGATCTGCCTCTGCTTTTTTCCCAATTGATCTTTTCCAGTTCTCATTTCTTATCTCATCATGTTCCTCTTGTACCTTGCGGTGTCGAGGTGAAGTATAAACATCGTGAGAGTGCCCGATTATGGGCTTCATACATCGATATTCCCATGGACTCTGCTATTCCCTCCGTCCAACGTTTACGTGGTCGGCCTCTTCCTGTGTTTCCATTTTGCCTGTACATCATTGCTTGTTGTGGTAAGCTGTTGACTGGTAACCTACTTGCATGGCCAAACCATTTGACTTGCTGCTTTCTAATAAAATCTAGTGCAGCTATAACTCCCACTTTAGTCCTGATTTCTTCATTTCTGATCTTATCTCTTCTTGATACGTTGAGTATTCTTCTCAGGAACCTCATTTCTGTTGTTGTGATTTTTCTTTTCTCTTTTTCTGTCATTGTTCAGGTTTGGCATTGATAGCATAGAGTTGGTAGGAATATTGTGTTGTAAAGTGCTTTCTTAGTAGTTATTGATACATGTTTGTTCTTTAGTATTGGAGCCATTTGTCCAATGAGTTGATTTGCCTTATTGCACCTATTTTCGATCTCTTCTTCTGATCTGCCATTTGATGATATTATACTTCCTAGGTACTTGAAACTCTTTACTTGTTTCAAGAGATGTTCGTTTAGGTGAATATTGTTGTTGTTTGTTCTTCTTTAATTATAGTCATTACCTCTGATTTGCTTGTGCTAATTTTCACGTTATGTTCCCTACACATTTCGTTTAGACTATTCATATGGTCTTGTAATTCAGCTTCTGATTTTGCTATTAGCGCTTGGTCGTCTGCAAACAGGAGTTCTCTAATGGTTAGATTTGCAGATGGTTCTTCGTCTGTGTTCTCGTCATGCGGTATTCTTGCTGTCTCTGCTTGGCTGGTTTCTTTTTTTGTAAATTTTAATTCTTTATTTTCAAAAGGTTAAGAATTGGGCACGCAGGCCCGTCTGACATTCTGCCCTTCTTCTATATTTCCTCTCATACATTCTTTCATTCAACATCTCGTATGAAGCAATTCTTTAACAACAAAAGAATAGTAAGCATTAAAACGCAAGAAAAATAATCAATAATACATGACTCGTTGAGGCAATGTTTAACATGGGCATCATAAATACCCAAGGTGGGTGTAACGTGCCACACATATGGGAATGTTTTTTTTTTTTTTCTGGCTAGTTGTCGTTCGAGATAATTTACCATTATTATTGTCTTTGTTGCTGTTTTTTTTTTTTTAAAGTTGGCATGTAGTCTGTTCTGAGGTAATGTTAAAACATGTTGCGACTGTATGTATAATGATTGGTGGTGTCTTTGATTTCTTGTGGAAGATTATTCCACAACTGAGTGGCAGAGTATGCTAAGTTTGTTTTATATAAGTCTATCCTAGGTTTAGGGACATGAAGTATATTTAGTCGTCCGCTATGTCTTGCGTTATATTTAAACAATGGCCAAAGCTAGCTTGGGGCATTTTGAAATAGGATTTTGTGAGTTAGTTTAGCCTTTTTAAAAAGTAGGCGTTTGTGGAGTGGCAGTAACTGAAGACGTTTATGTAGGTTAGAATTGTTACATATGTTGTCTATATATGTTATGAACAAGTCGTACTCCAGATCTTATGGTGAAGGGTTATGAGTGTCCTCCAGTTGCTCTCACTATGCATTCACTGTTGTTGTATAAACTTCTACATAGGTTTGTTAGATGTGTATTCACTCCATATTGTTTAAGAATTTCCCGCAGCTGGTTTCTATCTACTCTATCGAATGCCTTTACTTGGTCGACAAAGGCTAAGTAGAGTGTTTCATTGAATTCGAATGATTTTTCTATAAGTTGTCTAAGAGCAAAAATGGCAGTTGTGTATCCTTTGTTTTTCCTAAATCCAAGTTGTGTTTCGCTTAGCTGGGGTTCTAAAGTAGTTTGTAATCTTTTTTCAAGAATTTTGCAAACTATTTTCCCAGTATGAGTCAACAGTGAAATGCCTCTGTATTGTGTGCAGTCTCTTTTTCTGCCTTTGTTTTTCCAAATTGGGATAATTATTATCTTTTCCAGTTGTCACGATGTGTTCCCCAGACTATCTTCTCATCACACAACCACAGAATGTTTGTCTCTTTTTCATAGTAGTATTGAAGCCGGTTTGGGAGGACTGATAAAACGATGGGATAAGTGCATCAATGTTGGTGGAAATTATGTTGAGAAATAAAG
>OY992887.1:77906804-77939304 GCA_963921405.1 Cepaea hortensis
CTGACATGGTTGTTGTAATTTCTAGCACATTGTTAAGGTTTTCATTTGAAACCCCTCATATTAACATATATTCGCACATACCGTATGTTTAGAGACGCCGACAATCCTGTGTTCGACAGGACTATAACATGTCTAATACAAGTAGTCTTGGCTTTCTGACCTAGTCACATTTATTCACCAGAACACGATGCTCTGTGCTTGTCGAATACTAGACCAAAGTAATCTACAAGTTAACGAAAACTTATGAAAATATTTTCAGAACTATAGAAGATATGGAAGAAATCAACATTGGGGGACGATACATCAATAACATTAGATATGCAGATGATACAGTCTTGATTGCAGACAATGAACAGGACCTGAAAAATTTAGTAGATGCGGTTGTTGCACACAGTGAACAACTAGGGTTATAATTGAATTGTAAAAAGACACAGATTATGGTCGACACTTGGAAGGAAGAAATACCACAATGTAATATACAAGTAAATGGGCATATTCTTAAACAAGTGAATCTGTACAGCTATCTCGGAACAGTCATAACATCTGATGGGAGATGCCGTGAAGAGATTAGAACAAGAATTGCCTTGGCGAAGGTGGCCTTTTGCAAGATGAAAAACATCCTGAGCAATAAAATGATATAAATTGAAACGAGAAAAAGAGTGTTGAAGTGGTACATAGAACCTGTAATTTTATATGGATGTGAAGCGTGGGAAATGAGCAGACAAGCTGACAAATATCTGATGGCTGTGGAAATGTGGTTTCTGAGGAAAATACAAAGAATACCATGGACAGACATAAAACCAATGAACAAGTCCTTCAAGAAACAAACGAAGATCGTAAACTGGTTAGAGACATTAGACGTAGACAGTCAAAATCTGTTGCGCATGTTATGAGAAGAAATGAATTGGAGAACTTGGTGACAACTGGCAAGATCGAAGGGAAGAGACCAAGGGGAAGACCTAGAAGTAAATACCTGGATGGCTTGGCCAGGTGGCATGGTCGAGACAGAAACACGGAGCTGATCCACGACTCTGGTGATCGAATGAGATTGCAAAACATGACCGCCCACGCTTATCGGCATGGCACATGATGGATGGAACTAAAATTTGAACACCGCGTGTAGAAGAAATTATAACAAATAAATGAACGAAATCGGAAAGTGGACAGTGTAGCTTTACACGAGCACAATTAAAGCTGGGACATGTCTTGGAGAGTAAAGTCGGCCGGCGTGACACTGACCATATCACCCATAGAGTACGGATTGGTCTATACAATATGGGTCTTGCACCATACGTCCAAACAGCCTTCAGGCGAGTAAAGGGGTCCTTTACTTATTTACAATGTACAAGCTGAACCTTCAGCCTTTCACCCATATCTGAGAAGTATTAGGCATCAAACCACTACCCAAGCATAATCAGGACGTAGGATATCAATGGTTCCTCTAATTAGCCTTGTCCAGAAAATATTGCCTTCATTTGGAAGGGAACCTCAGTTTCTAGGGAACAATGCATCTCTGAGCCACGCCAACATGCTCAAATACCTGTCAGAGGGAAGTTTTTATCTTTGTCGATGACAGCTCAGGAGAAACATTTCTAACTGAGATGCGATAACCATATTTTCAGATTCTCAGGAATTCTGGTCAACAAGATGGCGACTACAACAACTGATTCTATTTCATGTGAGATTTCGCTCCCAACGTCCTGACATTTACAGTCAAATAACAGCAACATCTTGGCAATCGACTTCTGCCTTGCAGGGAACTCTAGATAATTCTAACGGAAAATTAGGGAAGTTAGTTAGTTGTATTTGCTTTACAGGACGTCGCAGTCAACCACAGCATGTTTGGCTGTTTGTGATTTCTTGGTAAATTTACGTTCAGTAGTTTACCATTACTTTCTGAACGACTGGCACTCATACTCTTGTATGAAATCCAACGCAAGAAAATCTGCAGCAAAATCACCTTCAGCTGTGTTTCGACCCCAGTATGCCGGATTAGGCTACGAATTGCGTCTGTAACCACTTCGAAACACAGCGGTAACTAGGGAAGGAGACACCAACAATTCTTATCTGAATTTGGATAGCCAGGGCGATCATCATCATCCAGTGCCCTGCCAGCTGGCGTAGGCGTTCATGTCTCTCCACAGATCTCGATCTTTAGTTTTCTGGATCAACTCTGCTGATAACATTCCTCCATGCCACCGTCTCAATCCATTCAGTATCATTTCTATGGTCTGCCTCCGCCTCTCTCCCCCATGATCTTTCTAGTTGTCATGATTTTCTCCAATACCCCAACCAACCAACCAATCACCCAACCAACCAACCAACTAACCAACCAACCAACACATGACCAAAGATGCTAGATCGATTGGTGCATGACACACGGTGCAACGACCACGCTTAATCTTACCAGCACATAGATATTAGAATAGTCCCATAAGAATGCAACAAGTTAAGAGTTCCAGATCGTTTACGGGTATTTCATGAACTTGAAACTAACTACTGCTTAGTATTTGAGACATTAACCTTGATTGCTAAGAAGGAAGAAGGACATTTCCAGAACAAGAGAACTATTCACAATTAACCATTAGATTTCGATTCTCGCCTTTAAACCAAGCTGTTCTATTCCCGATGTGCGTGTGCGTGATACTAATTGGACATAATTGCATTAACCGGGCGGATAAATTTATGTTGCTAATTTTTCAGCTTATCTCGCAGGTAAACACACGTGAGGAATGGGCTGCCCTTAGCGCGTGTAGGCAATCAGGGATCACAAGACAGTTTAACTAATTGCCTTCAGTCTGCCAATGTATTGGCAAGACACGATAAGACCAGACAAGACGAAGCGCGGCCAGATCAGGCAAGCCGAGACAAGACGAGACGGGACGAGACAAGACAAGACAATTCTAGAAGAGACAAGACGAGACAAGTCAAGAAGAGACAGGACAAGACGAGACGAGGTCTGATCAGACAAGCCAAGACAAGACGAAACAGGACGAGACAAGACAAAGCAATTCGAGGAGAGACAAGACAAAGCAATTCGAGAATAGACAAGACAATTCTAGAAGAGACAAGGCAAGACAAGACGAGAAGAGACAAGAGGAGACAGTATACTATTGAGAGTGAAAAATGCCTCTTCGCCATGTGGCGTTGATGATCGTGTCTGTCCACAGCCTTCAGTTTCATGTACTCCCAATCATTTCTGATGCTGACGTTCGTCCCTACCATAATGTCAGAATTTCCAGTAACTTCTCTCTTGGTCCTCCCCTGCTTCTTCCTCCTCTATCTTTCCCGATGTGACAACATACTACAGTTTTCCCCTTCTTATATGCCTAAAGAATGCGGACTGTCTTCTTCTGATGCACGCAACCCGTTCCCTGTGTGAGTTAACATATCTCAAGACATCTCCATTACTCCTTCTATCCCACCTCTTATACTTCTTCTATGAAACTACATCTCCGCACCTTTCACATAATTTTTCAATTGTCTGCTAATTGTTCGTGATTCGCTTCCATATATCAGGATTGGCTCAATATAACTTTTTCTTCTTCTTTCGTTCGCTTGAAATATGTCTATAACTGCAGTGCTGTCTCTTGTATGAATTGAACTGTCTTTTTCACTTCACACAGCGGTCCATAGAGTTTATCTTCCACTGTCGTCTCTCTAGGCCAGAAGGTTTGCCTAGATATGTTATATTTTGGGCAGTCTTGGAGTATGTGCTCTGCTGTCTGCGACGCCAATCCACATGTACACATGGCTGTTTCACCAATCTTGAATTTTGTATACATGTGGTTGCGTAATCTATTGTGCCCTGTTCTGAGGCGCAGAATAATGACTTGTTCTGGTCTATCCATAACGTGGTAGTCATCTTCTGCAGGTTTTGGTGGCTTTCTGACTGATTTGATCATTCTTTTATTTTGGTGGTATGTTACAGGCACATCAGGCTGTTCTTCTTTGGCTACTTCCTTAGCCAATTGATCAGCTCTGTCGTTTCCGGGTACTCCACAGTGGGATGGTATCCACTGTATGGTGACCTTATGCTGACTGCTAAGTTCAGAAAGTAGTGTCCTTAGTACTGGCAATTTCCCATACAGGAGCGCCTCGAGTACTGATTTTGCATCCGTCAATAGCACCACAGGTTATGTACCATTGCTGGTATTTAGTAATTTCTCTGTTGCTATCTTGATTGCCTCAATTTCAGCATCGTAGTTATGGCAGTACTTTCCTGTCGGTACTCTAGCTGTGTCCCTGGTATTATTTGGGTATTCTATGTACACTCCCGCTCCTCCATTTCGAACAGCATTCTGTGCTGACCCATCTGTGTAGACTCGGATCCAGAGGTCCTGTGGGTATTCTTCATCAAGGAAGCTGAGAGTGGCTGTTCTGCGCTGCACACTGTTCTGATCTTCCTTGTCAAATATTCCTCTCACTTTTGTCTGGATTTGTAGTGATAGTCTATGTTCATCTTTCCATGGAGTTCGCTCTGGAATAGTTGTTAGGGGGATACCAACTGTGGGCAGATCGGTGGTTTCTCTGCAGAGTCGTTGCTCAATATAACTCTTAAGAACTCTTTTCCGCACTTCAATTGACGAAGATACATTGCAGAGAATATACTTCATCTGGTGATGTGCTGTCTTCGCTTGGGCCTTAATACGCTTGACGAGATTGAAAAGAAATAAGCTAAAATGAAAAGAATAATTATAGCGTGCTGATTCTAGTTTACACAAAATAGAATCCTCGCCGGGTGTACACAGGCCACATCACATAATAAATGCCGATTTGTCAAAACAACGTGGGACTAGCAACATATCCATTTTTGTCAATATAGTGGGTCTACCCAAAATTTGATATATCCAAATAATGTTTACACTATATTCGGTATGTACGAAACTATGTCTACACTTTATTCGGTATGTAAGATACTATCTCATCTCATCTCATCTCATCTCAACATGTTCCTCTTGTACCTTGCGGTGTCGAGGTGAAGTATAAACATCGTGAGAGTGATCATGGAAAAACTAAGAAGTACGATACTATGTCTACAATATATTCAGTATGTACCAACCATGTCTACAATATATTCGGTATGTACTAATCTATGTCTACAATAATTCGGTATGTACTAAACTATGTCTACAATATATTCGGTGTGTACTAAACTAATGTTTACAATACATTCGGTTTGTACTAAATATGTCTACAATATATTCAGTCTGTACTAAACTATACTGGAGTCGGCGTCTGTGGGTTAGGGGTTAGCTAAACGTTGTTTCCCGATAGAGTCCCAGGTTCAAAATCAGTGGCGGGCGATTTGGCAGCAGATTGTTTTACTTTGAGTATGAGGTGTCGGCCGTTCAGAAAGCAATGGCAAACTAAAGTTAGCTGCAAGTGCTCTATAAATCGTTGCAATCAACTCCAGAATGTATTGGATATTTGTGATTTACTACGCAATGTTAGTTCAGTAGTTTGCCATTGCTTTCTGAAAGACCAACGTCTCATACCATCAAAATTAACCCTAAGCAGCCTGCTTACAAATCGTCCTCAGCCTATTTCGAACTCTGGACTCGGTATTTCGGGGAATTATGAAACTGCGTCTCACTATCCCCTGACAAACTACTGAATGTAAAATTGTCTAGTAAATGAAAAAACAGCCAATGGATGCTGGGGTTGACTGTAACGAACGAATGAAAATCTTTTTTTCAAAGGGTTAAGAATTGGGCACACAGGCCCGTCTGACATTCTGCCCGTCTTCTCTATTTCCTCTCATACATTCTTTCATTCAACATCACTTATGAAGCAAATTTTTGACAATAAAAGAACATTAGCATTGTATAACGTAAATTATAAGACATTAAACTAACTTTCGGAGTTCAGAATGGCCGAATGGATAAGAGCTCTCGTTCTTAAACATCTGGTGTGCTGAAGCCGAGGTAGCGGTTTCAACCCCTACACCGGACAGGTGGTCTAACATGTTGACTTCTCGCCATTTACTTGGAGACGTCAATTTCAAGTATCTCTGAAGTCGGAGTGGGTTCGCCTGGTGGCGAGGGACACTGGTAATAGGGAAAGCTAACCCACATGCAAAAATCAGTCCAGTGAACTAGAAGTAGTCGCAAGTGTATGGATTATGCTTGAACTCAAAGCGAGCGAACGCAAACAAACAAACAAAAACCAGAACTACTAACTTTTAACTATAGAGAGATGACTATATACTTACTCAGTGTGCACTATACTGAGTATGCACTATACTTTTAACTATACTGAGATGACTATACTGAGTGTGCACTATACTAGCAAGCATGCCTGCCAGTCCGGTGGCTGGTGTTCAATTCTCTCTCCAAGTGGAGCAATGTCTCTCCAAGTGGAGCAATGTCTCTCCAAGTGGAGCAATGTCTCTCCAAGTGGAGCAATGTCTCTCCAAGTGGAGCAATGTCTCTCCAAGTGGAGCAATGTCTCTCCAAGTGGAGCAATGTCTCTCCAAGTGGAGCAATGTCTCTCCAAGTGGAGCAATGTCTCTCCAAGTGGAGCAATCTCTCTCCAAGTGGAGCAATGTCTCTCCAAGTGGAGCAATGTCTCTCCAAGTGGAGCAATCTCTCTCCAAGTGGAGCAATGTCTCTCCAAGTGGAGCAATGTCTCTCCAAGTGGAGCAATGTCTCTCCAAGTAAAGCAATGTCTCTCCAAGTGGAGCAATGTCTCTCCAAGTGGAGCAATGTCTCTCCAAGTGGAGCAATGTCTCTCCAAGTGGAGCAATGTCTCTCCAAGTGGAGCAATCTCTCTCCAAGTGGAGCAATGTCTCTCCAAGTGGAGCAATGTCTCTCCAAGTGGAGCAATCTCTCTCCAAGTGGAGCAATGTCTCTCCAAGTGGAGCAATGTCTCTCCAAGTGGAGCAATGTCTCTCCAAGTGGAGCAATGTCTCTCCAAGTGGAGCAATGTCTCTCCAAGTGGAGCAATGTCTCTCCAAGTGGAGCAATGTCTCTCCAAGTGGAGCAATGTCTCTCCAAGTGGAGCAATGTCTCTCCAAGTGGAGCAATGTCTCTCCAAGTGGAGCAATGTCTCTCCAAGTGGAGCAATGTCTCTCCAAGTGGAGCAATGTCTCTCCAAGTGGAGCAATGTCTCTCCAAGTGGAGCAATGTCTCTCCAAGTGGAGCAATCTCTCTCCAAGTGGAGCAATGTCTCTCCAAGTGGAGCAATGTCTCTCCAAGTGGAGCAATCTCTCTCCAAGTGGAGCAATGTCTCTCCAAGTGGAGCAATGTCTCTCCAAGTGGAGCAATCTCTCTCCAAGTGGAGCAATGTCTCTCCAAGTGGAGCAATGTCTCTCCAAGTGGAGCAATGTCTCTCCAAGTGGAGCAATGTCTCTCCAAGTGGAGCAATGTCTCTCCAAGTGGAGCAATGTCTCTCCAAGTGGAGCAATGTCTCTCCAAGTGGAGCAATGTCTCTCCAAGTGGAGCAATGTCTCTCCAAGTGAAGCAATGTCTCTCCAAGTGGAGCAATGTCTCTCCAAGTGGAGCAATGTCTCTCCAAGTGGAGCAATGTCTCTCCAAGTGGAGCAATGTCTCTCCAAGTGGAGCAATGTCTCTCCAAGTGGAGCAATGTCTCTCCAAGTGGAGCAATGTCTCTCCAAGTGGAGCAATGTCTCTCCAAGTGGAGCAATGTCTCTCCAAGTGGAGCAATGTCTCTCCAAGTGGAGCAATGTCTCTCCAAGTGGAGCAATGTCTCTCCAAGTGGAGCAATGTCTCTCCAAGTGGAGCAATGTCTCTCCAAGTGGAGCAATGTCTCTCCAAGTGGAGCAATGTCTCTCCAAGTGGAGCAATGTCTCTCCAAGTGGAGCAATGTCTCTCCAAGTGGAGCAATGTCTCTCCAAGTGGAGCAATGTCTCTCCAAGTGGAGCAATGTCTCTCCAAGTGGAGCAATGTCTCTCCAAGTGGAGCAATGTCTCTCCAAGTGGAGCAATCTCTCTCCAAGTGGAGCAATGTCTCTCCAAGTGGAGCAATGTCTCTCCAAGTGGAGCAATGTTTGAACATTGATCTTTGCACCCAGCTTACAATGGATGCCAGTAATTGTTCAGTAAGTAAGGCGATACTGACCACATCACCAATTAAGTACCGATTGGTTTATACAAATAAGGGATTAGCACCATATACCCATTGCAGCCAACCTTCATTGTGGAGAAGGAAAATTGACTTATTGACTATATACCCAATACTTTACAAAGCGTGGGAAACGTTAGCTTGTTTTTGTAATACAGGAAAACTTAATGAGACAGAATAAACCTGTACCAGACATGGGAAAGTCTCACGCCCTTTACCAACTACAGATACCTTCGGCATACAGATGTATGAGGCAGCGGAAAGGACGAAAGAACAGACTGTCCCCGCGGGCCGGGATGATAGTTACTCTCTGCGAGGGACCTGTTACATGATTATGATGTTAGGCCGTAGTCAATGGTCAGCATTTCCCGCATGCTACCAGGGCCCAGGAGGGAAGCAAATAATAGTACACTGTAACCTCGCATGTTTGTCGTATGAGACGATTATGGGTGATCAGCGTGAGATTGGTTACTACATTCCCTAGACGACTTTATCTGAACATATCCAGTTAGTCAGGAACAGGTCTGTACATGGGATGGGGTGAACTGGTTGAGGGGTTATGCTCTACTAGGAGAAGAAAAGCAGCAGATGCCGCCACCACAGAAGAAGACGAAGAGAATCATTAAGATGACGATGATGATGATATTGATGATGATGAAGAAAAAGAAGAAGAAGAAGAAGAAGAAGAAGAACAACAACAACAACAAGAACAGCAACAACAACAACAACAACAACAACAGCAGCAGCAGCAACGACAACAACAACAACAACAACAACAACAACAAGGAGAAGAAAAAGAAGAAGTATCGTCAACATCAGTTAAGATTGCTTGACAAAGATTAATATAAATTCTGTCTTCTGCCCGCCTCTTCCACCCTCTAATGTATATTTGTCTAAATATACAGAAAACCCGCATCTGATAGCGTCAGAAATAATTTTCTTCTTTCCTCGCCTTCCGAAGCCAGATCAAGTGTGCGCTGCCACTAGTCTTCGACGTGACAGGACACAAATTACAACTCTCTCATCTGCCAGGAAGCTTTAGGGTGTATTTAGCCTCCGCCGCAGTAACACGTTAACAGAAACTGTTGAGACTATCATTATTTCTGTGTCACTTCCTTGTCACTAACATATACTTGGTAGCTTACAAAAATCGTCGAAACATGTCTGTTGTGGGAAACTTTTTTTTTTTAAAATTCGCATGTCCTTTACAGGACATCGCTGTCAACAGCAGCATCTTTCAGCTGTCTGTTGATTTCTTGGCAAGATTACGCTCAGTGGTTTGCCATTGCTTTCTGAGCGGCCGGCTCAGTTATCCCGCAAGTGACCAGCGGGGGTCGAACCGCTCCCAGCTCTCGCCCGCTACGAGACTCTGAGTGATAAACGGGATTACGGAGAGAAAGTGTTGTAACCCCTCGGCCAGAGAGACCGGCTGTGGGAAACTAGCAACGACAGAATCATTTACAGTATGTGCTCTGATGTTTGGAGGCAAGAGGTTCAACCCCTTTCCTGGTCAGTTGGATATCAACGTCGACCTCTAATTCAGAAATCAATGGCAAACTACTTACTGGACGTAAAATTGCCTAGAAAATAAACCTGGAGTTGTGATTGATCTCATCGTGCTGCAAATGACATGCAACAACCATCAGTATAGCTGCACACTTTTGCCAAAGTTTACAGTTCTTGCACATTTGCCCAGAATTCATTCTATGATACCACTCTGAGCTAAATTTTCGAATTAATGGTAACACCCACGGCATCCTTGAATCGATGTCCTTTCAGTGAGACAAGGGGGAAAAATTCGAGCAATGCCTGGTCGGAGCATATGGAGGATGTTATCTTGTGCGCTGCGAGATATTGCACAACCGATAATACAAGATATATGTCACTGCTGTCGCCCACTAAGTTGATCATTATCGTCACCAACATGAACTCGGAGACGTGTGGGCTATTAAAAACCATCATACTGGCCGCCTGTACCTGTCTTTACATTTAGGCTGCTTTTACTTGGGGGAAGCAGGTCAATTGTTAAACCACTCACACGCAATGAAAATTCCAACACATAATCACTAGGCTAAAAGGCAAAAGTGCTGGCCACTGCACTACCCTGCCTCCCCTCCCATAAATAGTATATTTAAACATTTACACTATTAAACAGCTCGTTAGATAAGACACAGAGTATACATTCTTACTCTTCCAGCCCACAACGTTTTGCGTGAATAAAATATTACATCAGGTTTCCTTTTGTCTGAGCGTGGCCGATTGTCTTCATTGTTCAACGAGGATATTCATTGTCCACAAGGAATTATGGGTATTTACTTGGCTGAACCATTTAATCGTTTTTCTAATGACAAGTTCAGTTCTTGGCAGCTTGCTTGCTTGCTTTAAAAACAAAAATTCTAAATTCGGCCTCGTTCAGCCTGCTTCTTTCAGCTGTGGTTATTGTTGAGGTCCGTTGTTTTTGTGGGTTTATTCACCATGATTCTTGTCTTGTGCGCTCTTACGAGTGAGTCCTATCTCGGACTGGTTATATAAGCGTTTGTGTTTGTGACGTCAGATGGGGAGTTGGTCGGCGAATTGTCCTTTGTGCCCGTCTCCTCTGGCGGTTTATTTGGTTAGTGAAGGCTCCTGGCTCGTCTGGCTTGGCTGGTTGCAGTCCTTATAAGGACTTTTTATTTGATCTTTTTGCTCTCTTTTTGGTGTATTGCCCGTGGAAGCTTTTCGATGTTTTCATTTTCTTGTTTGCGCAATATCTCTTCCCTCTCCCTTTCGAAATTCTTGCGTCTGTTTTCTATTTCGAGTCTTTTGCGTTCCTTTTGCCTTTGGTATTCTTCTCTCCTGAGTTCCTCCATTATTGCCGATTCTAGGCACTCCTCCATGGTGGATCCGAGTGGGTATTCTGTGCCGCGTTCAGAGATCCGGCGGGATAATGATTCCCTATTTTGGATTTCTTGGGCGTCGTGGTTGGGCTGTTGGCCTTAGCTTGCGGTTCCGGCTCGGTCTTTTGTTGGGCTTCATCTTGCGGCTTTTCTGTGTTCTCTTGCACGGCTTCTGTTGGTTTATTTTGGATTAATTCCATTTCGGCTTTTAGCAGTTCTCTCTCTCTCTCTCTCTCTCTCTCTCTCTCTCTCTCTCTCTCTCTCTCTCTCTCTCTCTCTCTCTGCTTTAATGGTTCGTAGCATTTCTTCGTTTTCCTTCTTCGTCTTGGCCATATGTTCCACTTCTTGCTTGATGTTTCGCTGGATCTCCTTTATTTCCGCCCGCATATTTTCGTTACCGCTGGTCGGAGTCGGCGTCAGCAGTGCCTTTACTTGCTTCTTCAGCTCGACTATCTGACTTTACAGTTGGTCTCTTTCAGCTTGTGATATACCCGAGGCTGTCTCGCACCTCCGCATTGCTTTGTGATAATGGCGATCTTTAAGACGTCTCTGTGTCTTTGCAAGTACGGACAACCCAGGTATATTGCTCCATGCTTGCCCAGGCAATTGGCGCACTTTCTTTTGTTGTTGGGTGCTCGGAAGTCCGTGTCCAGCTTGGCCAGCGGACACCCCTTGAAGGCGTGGTGATCAATGCAGTATCGACAGATCTCTGTCTTACTGCGACATGTTGCTCTGCGGTGGCCGGCCCTCTGGCATCTTGAACATTGATTGACTGTTGGGATGAATCTCTCTGGCTGTTGCATTTTCTTGTTGATTGAAACTGTGATCGGCATCTCGCTGCCCTCAGTCGTCACCACCGCCAAAGTTGTAGGAATCTTGGAGTAGGCGAGGAGCCGTTCCGCCATCAAGAATCGGATGTGGAGGTTCTCTTCTTATAGCTGCTTCAGGATTTGTTCATCTGTCAGCTCCGTTTGCATACGCTTGACAACCCACTTGAATGTCGGTGAGTCGGTGTTTCCGACTCTGGTGTCTTTGTCCTCTATGCTTCTCAGTAGGTTTGGCTCTTGTTTGTGGTGGGTTGTCGTCGTCCTTCCTCGTGGTAGCTTCATTAGAGGTTGCTTGATGTTCTTGTTGTTTGTTACAGCTCGCAGGTAGATTTTTCCGCTCGTTTTCTTGTCGGCTCCCACGCTGCACATCTTGGATGCCACGTGTCTTTTTGTGTTTTTGCCATGTGCCATTTTCCCCTGTATCAGGTTGCTTGACTTGTTCAGGTGACTTGTCTTGTTAGCGCGCGCAGTTACGACGACAGCCTGCTTGGGTTCTGGAATCATTAAATACTAGACTTGTACATGTGTGGTTTCCACTTACCTTCCATCGATTTGTCTAGGATTTCGTTCCGTTGCTTTTACATAAAGAGCCGAACCTTACCATAACGGCATTTGGAGATGTAATGACGATCTTTATTTGCCAATAGCTATAACACGGTTTTAGGTAGTTTGTAGAGTTAGCTTTAAAAAAGTCTCTTAAAAGTCGACAGGGTCGACTTCATTGCACCGTGTTTTGTCCCATATGGCTCAGTCTCTTTCCGCAGCGCAGGCTGCCGAAAGCGTCGCACAAAGCACGAACTCCGTAGCTCCAGCGACGACTCCAGGAGTCTCCGAAAAAATGCACCCGTGAGCCGACAGACGCTGTCCGAAATCGAACTAGCAACCTTTGTAACCTGAGTCCGATGGCTTGACCTCTTCGCCACGGAGACTCCCCTAGCTGAGTTAGCTGCCACACATAACTGGCTTATGGGAGTCACAGTAGACTGATGGCTAGACGCTCACCTGCTGACCAGGTGGTCGTGGGTTCGAATCTGCTCGAGGCGGAGTTTTAAAATTAACCTCGTCTTCAGATTGATCCACCCTAAAATTGGTACCGGGAAATGCTTTAGGAAGTAAAGTTTGCTGGCGTGATACTGACCACATCACCCACCGGGTGCCGATTGGACTACAAAATATGGGTCCAGCACCACACTCCCTGTGCGCTTAGGCTGTGTTATAGGGCGCTTTTACAAACATCATTAGTATCTCCTGTCTATGATCATAACAGGTTTTGATCCTGCGGCCATGTTATTGCCACCTAACTGGAATATCCAGAGGCCGTTTCAACATCCGCCATCTAGTAGAAGAGCTTTATTGTGTCAAATACTCCAACCTCCATATTTGAAAACTTAGTGACGGCTAGGAAACCATAGGCTCTTGAGATCCAGTGAGATGGCGAATTGTGACATGTTGTATGCTAATGAGCCTGTGAGTGGCACCTTGCAGTCTTGACAGACCAAAGTATGTGAGTTGGAATTTGGCCAAAATTCCATCACAATGCCTGGGAAGAGCTTCAGAGAACATGTGGTGCCCAAACGACATGTTCCCTCTCTCGGCCTTGCCTCGTTTGACCCAGAGGAATAGATAACCAATACATCTGGAACAAGGTAGGCTGCAGACGCTGGCGGCTCATCGTCAGACATCCGAGACCTCGCCTCCACGAGCAGGAGACGAGCGATGGCCAGACCCTAAACCCTTGGGATTTGACTTAGAGGCATTCAGCCAAATCCCGCAGGTAAGGGTCGTATACGCGCCCGGACCACTGGTCGCGTACACCTGTCAAACGCAAGTGTCTGGACCTTGTAAGCGTGAACTACCGTCAGACTCCCCGCCAGGCTCGTGCGGCTCCCGCGACCAACGAGAGTAGACCTAAAGCATTAACCGCATAGAAATAATTCTTTTATGCACTACAGTATTTGTCGTACCAGAGGCTTGGTGCCTGTTGTTGAGTAACAGTTACTCTCGGTAGGTTTCCTTATTCCCAACAATTTTGCAGAGAAAAGGTATTATGGCCTGTCTAATTAAGAAATATCCGCCTTTCTTCTTCTTCTTCTTCTTCTTCTTCTTCTTCTTCTTCTTCTTCTTCTTCTTCTTCTTCTTCTTCTTCTTCTTCTTCTTCTTCTTCTTCTTCTTCTTCTTCTTCTTCTTCTTCTTCTTCTTCTTCTTCTTCTTCTTCTTCTTCTTCTTCTTCTTCTTCTTCTTCTTCTTCTTCTTCTTCTTCTTGTTCTTCTTCCTCTTCTTCTTCTTCTTCCTCTTCTTCTTCTTCTTCTTCTTCTTCTTCTTCTTCTTCTTCTTCTTCTTCTTCTTCTTCTTCTTCTTCTTCTTCTTCTTCTTCTTCTTCTTCTTCTTCTTCTTCTTCTTCTTCTTCTTCTTCTTCTTTCGTTCGCTTGAAATATGTCTATAACTGCAGCAATGCTGTCTCTTGTATGAATTGAACTGTCTTTTTCAGTTCACACAGCGGTCCATAGAGTTTATTTTCCACTGTCGTCTCTCTAGGCCAGAAGGTTTGCCTAGATATGTTATATTTTAGGCAGTCTTGGAGTATGTGCTCTGCTGTCTGCGACGCCAATCCACATGTGCACATGGCTGTTTCACCAATCTTAAATTTTGTATACATGTGGTTGCGTAATCTATTGCGTCCTGTTCTGAGGCGCAGAATAATGACTTGTTATGGTCTATCCATAACGTGGTAGTCATATTCAGCAGGTTTTGGTGGCTTTCTGACTGATTTGATCATTCTTTTCTTTTGGTGGTATGTAACGGGCACATCAGGCTGTTCTTCTTTGGCTCCTTCCTTAGCCAATTGATCAGCTCTGTCGTTTCCGGGTACTCCACAGTGTGATGGTATCCACTGTAAGGTGACCTTATGCTGACTGCTAAGTTCAGAAAGTAGTGTCCTTAGTACTGGCAATTTCCCAGGCAGGAGCGCCTCGAGTACTGATTTTGCATCTGTCAATAGCACCACAGGTTGTGTACCATTGCTGGTATTTAGTAATTTCTCTGTTGCTATCTTGATTGCCTAAATTTCAGCATCGTAGTTATGGCAGTACTTTCCTGTCGGTACTCTAGCTGTGTCCCTGGTATTATTTGGGTATTATATGTACACTCCCGCTCCTCCATTTCGAACAGCATTTTGTGCTGACCCGTCTGTGTAGACTCGGATCCAGAGGTCCTGTGGGTATTCTTCATCAAGGAAGCTGAGAGTGGCTGTTCTGGCTGCACACTGTTCTGTTCTTCCTTGTCAAATATTCCTCTCACTTTTGTCTGGATTTGTAATGATAGTCTATGCTCATCTTTCCATGGAGTTCGCTCTGGAATAGTTGTTAGGGGGATACCAACTGTGGGCAGATCGGTGGTTTCTCTGCAGAGTCGTTTGGCCTGGTGGATAAAACTACTTCTTTTCAACCGCCCCATAGCTAGGTTTTCAAATCTGTTCTTCATAGGGTGGCCTGACAACATTTACTCAATATCTGCAATGTCCCAATGTCATGTGACTCAATACCCAAACTTTGTTGTTGTCGACGTCTTCTGTCTAGATACCAATGGCTTCTGCGCCGACAGCTTGCTATAGAGCTACACTGTTGGTCAATCAAATCATAAACACAGCTTACAGTGAAAGGAAACAGTCATACACGACCAAGGCTGTTGCCAGTCGCAAACACTTCGAATGATGTATTAATGAATGATGTATTAATGAATGATGATTCTGTCAGTTCTACTGCCCACTATCGTGTCGCTGAGGATACATTTAGTCACATGGTCTCGACATTAGTGACAATAGATTCACATTCATCTATTCCACTTCATAACTGTTCACTTCACATCGTAAATTGTTATTCTTTCATTTGAGTCAACAGTTGACCAGAGTCAACAGCTGACCAGAGTCAACAGCTGACGTCGCAACACTAGGAACATTCCCATACGCTCTCCGATCTCATCTTCAACTACCGTCAACTGTTCACAGTCGTGTCGCTGAGAATACATTTAGTCACAGGGTCTCAACATTCTCGTTGTTGAATAGTGACAATGGGTTTACAGTCAACTATTCCACTGCATCGCGGTTTACTTAATACTGTCAATAGTTATCTTTTTATTTGATTTGAGATGACCAGTGTCAAAAGCCGACATCGCAACACATGGAACAAATCCTAAACGTGCTCCGTCCTCAACTTCAGCTACCAGCGAACAGTCCCAATACGAAGATGCTGCAGTCATGATTATGCGTCCGTCTGGCCTTTACTTGGAGTACTGAGTGTTGGCATGATCCCCTTGCCACTCCCTGTGGCACCAGTCTCTCCAAACCATGACGATATACCTGTTTGTTCCCCCCCCCCCCCACACACACACACTATACTCGACGTCACATAACCCTGACCACACCTGCCTTATCGTACATCAATACCCCAACCCATTAATCTTCATAATGCAAACGTGATCATAGATTATATTTGTTCAGTCCATTGGCAACTGTACACTTTGAATAATTTATCCTCCAGGGTTCCGCTCGCCTTCGCGGCATTTAAATATATCTTACTCAGTGCAGTAATACAGCGTCCTGTTGGTGATAATGGCCGCCCCTGTCCAAGGGTAGCTTTCAGCTGAATATCGTAATTGTGCGTGGCTGAGAGGTTCAACACGCTTACACTTTCTCTTCTGACCACAAGTTCGTTTCACACGGTGATCATTTGGATTGAAATGTTGACTTCTCGTCCTTGACTTGGGAGTGTAAATTGCAGGTACCTCAAAGGCCGGTCTGATGGGGCATTTGGGAACCCTCACGCAAAATCAGTACAGTGCACTCACTAATAGTAGCAACTACTAGTAGTAGTAACATGCGTGGATTACCCCCGAGTTCAAAGCGAGCGAACAAAAAAAAAAAAAAAAGCCTAACCCAGAGGAGGGTTTCCTTACGGCAGGGCTTCTCTTACAAGGCCACCTAACGAAACACTGTACAATCACAAGCCGTTTGTAAACAGTCAGCAGGGAAACTTTCTACAGGCCTTAAGTCGCATTGGGCATCTGAAGCTAGACCCATAGTGTTATAAACATCGGCACCGGGGGAGGGGGGGGGGAGTAGGCGGGGGGGGGGGGGAGTAGGCGGGGGGGGGGGGGTGTGGTCAGTATCGTGGCGCCCGCATCTCCTGCGCCCCATTTCAGGCTGGGTCATTTGTTTACCTGAGAGCCCAGGTCAGTTTTAAAAATTTGGTTCTGCCCCTGACGTGGATCGAACCCGTGACCGTCGGGTCGGCGGGCGAGAGTCTAGCCAATTCGCTGCAGTTGCTCACTCGAGCTACTAGCGTCGCTTCAATTGTCTACGTGACAATTGTGCGTTTCCTGCACACGCGCTTGCTTACTGGGCTGTCTGAATTACAGGCGATCTCGTGCCCAGAAAGTACTCAACAGTATTACTGAAGCATACTCCATGATGACGTGTTTTCTAAGTCAGATAATGCTGGTTTCCACAAAGAGGACCCACATTGCATGTACCCCACCAGGAAGGAAGCCGAGAAATCGATTGTTATATCCATCAAAGTGAAACGTTAAAAAAAGCTGATAGTGGCTGTCATCGTGTCTCTGCCACTTTTCTGCGGCTGACATCCATGGCATTGTCAAATTAGGTGTTTGGCTCTAAGCCGTTGCTAGATCGCATCAGGATTCGATCCTGTATTTGTGAGAGTGCCATCGCTGTCGATATAGAGCTGTTAGCACGCCACATTATAATACAGCCCTCAGGGTTATTATTGAGACCTGGTTGCTGATTATAACATCAAGTTGTTACTGCGTTGCGTGTTGGTGAGGTGGCGTCACTGAGAAAAGTGAACATGTTGAAATACTTTAGAGAATATATATCGATATATGCTATAAAAGAAGAGTTAATATGTTTGAAAGAGTAACACATCTGTTATGCAAATAGTTACTTTAATTGAACAAGATGGCGAATGGGTTATGGCAACGAGTCGCAATCCCGCTTACCCGCCTTCGAAACGCAGATGCGCTCGATTTAAAAACAAATCATGTTGCGCTGGGTTTTAACTAATTGGTATGGCAGCCGGTCGTTTAGAAAGTAATGGCAAACTACTGAACGTAAAACTTGCCAAGACATCAACAAAAGCAGTAAAATTCTGGTGGTGACAGCGATGTCCTGTAAAGGATATGCAAAAAAAAAAAAAAAAAAAAAAGAAAATGAACAAGAATATACAATGTCAGGAGGTGAGGAAAAGACGCCGGTGCTAGATAGGACGTAGACTGAGAAAACCTGAGGACAATATAACCATACCTGTTCTTGTCTGGAATCCACAAGACAAACAAAATACAGCTAGACCCCGCTATACATCGCTTCGGTTTTACGTCGTTTCGCTATAACGTCGTTGTCACATAGGGGACTAACTTCACTTTACGTCGCTACGTTTCGCTATAGCGTCGTTTTGAGGCTAGGACAATTCATGCAGGTGCTGACAAAATCAAAAAGAATGTTAAATACGTAACCCTTTTGAGTGCTTCCAAGATCACTCGTATCAGAAGTATTCTTATGGAAAGCACGGAAACACTATTGGCCGTCTGGATTGAAGACCAGAACCAACGGAATATGCTTGTGAGCAAGATGGTTATCCAAGAGAAAGCAAAGTCTCTCTATGAAGATCTAGCTAAGAAAGCGGGTGAGAGCAGTACTAGTAGTGCTGATGATAGTTTTGGAACGAGTCGTGTTTGGTTTTAGCTCTTTAAGAAGCGTTCACACCTGCACAACATTCCGACAACAGGTGAAGCAGCGAGTGCTGATAGTGCAGCTGCTGAGCGTTTCCTTGCAGAGTTAAAGGCCATGATTGAGGAGGGTGGTTACTGTGCAGGAGACATTCGACAACATTTTTGTTCAAGCAAAGAAGAGCCAGAAAAAGAGGCAGGAAGAGGTTACAGATTCATCCTCAGATGAAGAGGCAGAATTTAATTCCTCTACGTCCCAATAACTCTACCACTCGCCCTCCAACCCACCTCTGTTTAGCCAATAAATGTCAACAACCATCAAAATAAACATTACTATGGTACACAATACACTGTTTTTCAATTAATTCAATGGGAGATAGTGTTTCGCAATACGTCGTTTCACTTAACGTCGCGTTTTCCAAGAACATAACCCCGGCGTTAACCGGGGCCTACTTGTAGTGGGAGACATAAAAGCACACGGAGAAGAGAATTACAGACAGAAGTGAATAATATTGGGCTGATGTGGAGGGCAGTGTTGCCATCTCCTTTTGATGAAAAAGCACAAAAATCGACCCAAAAAAAAAAGCACCAAAATTGAGCCAAAAAGCACCCAAAATGTTTGGAAACCAAAAAAAAAAAAAAAAAAAAAAAAAAACCACAACAACAACAAAAAACAGCACCAATGGTTTTTATTACAAATGTAACAAGGTAGCACATTATAATTTATTATTATCACTGAATATTAGAATGAAGTTTATTCCAGATCCGCCAATTCCCAGTCAGACAATTTCTCTTCAGTTTCTGTAGCTATTTCATGCTGTGTTTGCTCTTGCGGTGATGATGATGATGATGGTGATGTTGATGATGATGATGATGATGATGATGATGATGATGGTGATGTTGATGATGATGATGATGATGATAGAAAGAAATGTGTCTTTGCCTCTTGTGATCCAATGTTTCGTAGAATATCCTTAGGTAGTTTATAATCATGACAGCATTTGCCATATCTTTTCATTCCATATCTAATAGTCAAAACAGCTGTCAAACTCTTGATGCTCTGTCTGTTCCGCAATTTTGATTTTATAACTCCCATCTGACTGAAAATACGCTTCACGTTCGCATTAGAATGAGGTAAAATGAGCACAGTTATAGCTAAATCTGTAAGATCTTGGAGAGGATTTTCACCTGTGGCATCCCTGTATGAGGCTATTTCTGCCCACAGTCCAAGTGTGTTAGAGGTCTGTGTCCACTGCATATGATGAAGATTTCTTCACTGGAAATCGATGCGGGTGAGAGTAGCTGCATCTTCTACAAACATTTTTAGCAAGATCCAATAGACAGGGCTTCATTGGCTGTAGACATTCACTTCCACTAAGACATGACATGGACTGCAACACTCGAACATTATCCGGCAAACGTAATCGCAGCTGTGTCAACAGCTCTATTAAAAACTGTATGCACCTTCCACGAATTTCTTTCTCATCAGGAAACTTGTAGCTTGCTATTTCTTTCTCAAACTCATAACCTAGATTGGGATTAGGATCTAATAAATCTTGAATAGCATCACTTTCTGTTATTTTTTCCCCACGAATAGCAATTTTTGAACTGATAGAATCAGTGAGATGGACAAGATCGCCGAGTAGTTTTGTTGGATCCTGTATATCTGCTTCGAATTTCTTATTCACACTTTGAACTTCTACGAGAATATGCTTGAGAAATATGAGAACCACATAGTTTTTCATGTCGCTAAACATAGAATGTAGAAGTTCAGCTGTATAACAGCGCTCGTTGAGTATTGCCACATCAAAATGAGTTCTGAGCTCGACCCACTGCTGCAATATACTGACAATGGCAGATTGAATGGACATCCATCGTGTCTGCCTTAATTGAACAACCTTCAGCGGATATTGTCCATCATTTATTGAAGCAAAAAGCTCCCTGCACTTTGCTTGACGAAGACTTGAGGGAGAATACCAGTTATATGTTTCTCTAATCATGAACTCTATTTTCCTGGGCAGACAAGCATCTGCAGCCTGTGACACTGCCAGCTAAAGGGAATGACATACATATCTAACTAGTACCAGATGAGGAACTTCAGATTTTAATTTTGTATACACTCCATTGTTTACACCTGCCATGACAGATGCATTGTCCGTGCCGAGTGCAACTAGTCTTTGCAACTCAAGTCCATTCTTGTTTAAACAATCTTTTAACGCATCGCATATTGCTGCCCATTGCAGTCACGCACTTCAAATAAGTGTAAGTAAGTAATCAAAAACTGCTTTATTGTCTCTGAATAGTACCTAATAGCTACTCCAAGTAGCTTAGTTTCGGAAATGTCATTGCTCTCATCAATCAATAAGTTGTATTTACTTTTGCCAATATCAGCTATCAAGTCTGTTGTGAAATATGGTGCAAGTACATTTGAAATAACTGCTCTGCACTTAGTTCTCCTAAGCTTAAAGTTCTTGCAACTTTTGCTGTTACCAAAGTGTACCTTGCAGAGTTAACTTAAATGGTCAGCAACGCGCAGCTATGAACAAAGACATGCATCCTTCTGTTTCTTTAGCATCATCTTTCAGTTTGTCAAATGCAATTGTTTTGTCTTTGTGTAGTGAATGGTTGTTCGGCTTTCTGATGTTTCGGTGTATTCTTGTGCCTCTCAATATCATTTAACGTGGCTGCCATTGGACATTTGCAGTATCTGCAAAACACTTAGTATTATACCCTTCTACTTTTAACAACCATTTTTGAAATCTCGAGTCTCCGAACCACTGTTCTCTGAAATGTTGAGAGTATTTCTTGCTCTTGGTGAAACAAAAATAAGCGTAATTGAAAGGATAATGTAGACACCACAAAATTATGAACTCGATTATAAGCTAATATATTGACGTTTGGACGTGTCTTGTCTGCAAGATGGCGTTCGATTTTAGCTAAATCGTATTAAAGGGAGTTAAATTAGTTGAATATTGCGCGTAACGTACTTAGACTGTTTTACTCCCTCGCTTCAGTTCAAATTCGGTTTTTAGTGTTCCCAAAATTATTTTTAAATTAATTTTTACCCACCCAAAAAAGCACCCAAAAAGCACCCCCCCCCCCCCCACCAATAAATAAATAAATAAATAAATAAATTGTGAAGCACTAAATTTGCGCGCCCGCGCCAACTGCAGCATTTTGGCACCAAATGACTTTAAAGAGAACCAAATTTGGTGCGATAAGCGTCAAAATGGCAACATTGGTGGAGGGAGCTGCAGGAGATAGCAAAAGATAGAACGGCTTGGCGTGGTTTAGTTGAGGGTCTATGCCACAACGGGAGATAAAGGGCAGAAGAAGAAGGAGACGGAGAAGAGCAAGAAGAAGAAGAAGAATATGGCATAATGATGGTGAAGAAGAAGAAGAAGAAGAAGAAGAAGAAGAAGAAGAAGAAGAAGAAGAAGAAGAAGAAGACGAAGAAGAAGTAGAAGAAGTGGAAACAATATACACATAAGATTAATTTATTTGAACGAGTAGACATATGTTATATAGAGGGACGCAGAGGTGTTTCCAAGGCACCAGGGCCAGGTTCTATACTGGCCAAGACCTGCTGACACGTCCTAGTCGTGCGTCCTGGGCAACAGGTCCCTTCGGGGTCCTGGCTAACGTCAGTAGGATCGCTGATTCCTCCGAAGTAGGAGAGTATCTGCTTGCACGGCGAGGAACCACCAGTTTGCACACCAGTAATCGAGACATGGGACAACAGGTAGGCTACTCACGCAAACCTTAGTCCGGTGTGACATGATATCATGTCAACATCCGCCATACAGGACTTCACGCTGGAGTTCACAGCCAGCCAACGCATATCATGTCAACATCCGCCATACAGGACTTCACGCTGGAGTTCACAGCCAGCCAACGCAAGCAAGCAGCATGTTATATAGAAAGTCAATATTCTTGGAGGAGCAGATATATTTTTATAGAAAGGGTTAATTACATACACCGAACAGTTGCACTTAAATTTTGACTTCTCGTACAGTAAGCAGTGGCAATCTACTGAACGTAACAGTGTCTAGAAAATTAACGTGGGTGTCACTTGTTTACCCGGGAGGAATGTGGAATCAACAAGCACATCTTCAACTTATTATCTGTTGGGATTATTGACTGACTTCTGTCTACACTCCTCCCTTCTGTCTTCCCTTCCATATATCTATTTCTTTCACTCTCTCTGTTATTCCCTCAACACATACTCCGACAACAGTTCCTTTCAACTATAAATAAAAGATTTATTAATAAAAACTATGTCTGGTGTATGTATGGACTGTATAAGCATAGTTGATAGTGTATTCTATTGTTAGTGCCAGAATGAACTCTGAATGTCTAGCAGCGGTGTCACATCTCGCCCACTCATTATGCAAAACCACAGGACAGCACATCAAACAGGAAAGGTCTCACCCTGGATGATCCGTATGCTTGAGTCTGACGATAAATCCGTTATTTAATGAAACAAAACTGTTCACGGCTGTATCACTGTACAGTAATAATAATCCGGTCAGTTTATGACTTCGCCCGAGTCTGTTTCATGAAAGTATTTATCCGAAATTGAAAAAACACCACATCACCCCAGTTCAGCATATTGTCTCTATGAGTAGCAATGTTTTTACTTGTCTATTGTCTATGCCTACAAGACGTATGTAGTTTTATTTTGTTTCGCTTTCTGCAAACTTATCTTTCTTTTTCCATTATTACTTTGGTTATCTGGATCTTCTATTCTTCTTTTTCAAAGTTCCTTTAAAAGTATAGTTTATTTCTTCTTTGATCCTGTCTAATTTATTACTTGGTTTATTGAGGTATTTGCTCTCCCCACAAATGAAATGCCTTTAGTTTTATCTTCAAAGCTTTTCCAGCACACACGAAGTATGTGTCTATCTTCTTGTTATATCCGGATAGGAGTTGAACCTGTGAAAAGTATAACAGATCCAGTGATAAGTGTCTGCCACTTAATACTACTTATGCAAGTGTCCTTCTCCAGCCATAATGACAAGGCTTCCGAAGTAAACACCCACATAAGACATATGAATTCATCAAAGTCTAACTTATTCACTAATAGAAAGAAATGATAAACGCTATGCTTACACATCTATGGTCCTATGCTAAACTTTTACTCTAAAGTATTAATACCTTATATATGCACTTATCCTACTGGAATCGAAATACACTAGCGAATAACACACTAATATCCCCTCTTCTTAAAACCATTAGGGACGTGTATTTCTTTCCCCCCTCATGAGCATATCTCATTCAGCCCAGTTTGGAACACATACTAACTAGCAACCCCAGTTGCTACTTATTTATAACAAGTGTCCAATCCCCCGTTGATTGTTTGATCTACAATCAAATTTGCCGTATCCTGCCCATCAAACAGAGGAGAAATCACGTAGTGGTTAGTTGTACGTTTCATTCGTTGTTACGCTGTTCCCTGAGTTTCCCCGTACGCGAATACTTCAAAGCAACTTCACTCGTTGATCGTTTTCTCCGGTCGTGTGTCCCCAGCGCGATCGTCCCGTTTCTCCGTGTCCGTTCCGATCGTCAGGCAATGACTCTGCGAACACCTGTATCCTATTTTCATATCTGTGTCGGTCAATGATCTTTTATTCGTCCTCCTCTCAGAATGAAGTACACGATTGTTAACCCTTCTCCTATATTGCCATTAATGGTACATCCAAATCTATCTGGGAATCACTAAACTATCATCATTCTGTGACAGTGGGTTTGATCGCATCGTCAAGCAACGCACACAAGCACACACACACTAGCACACAAACTCAACACAAAAACGAACCACACCCCCCCCCCCCCTTTTTTTTTTATCCCCACGCACACACGAAGTAAGGAAAGAAAGGAATTGATGAATAAGTTTAAACAATACTTACTATCCAAAAGTGATGATAAAGTCTACAAACCTTTATTCTGTACAGTTTTGCTAAAGTTCTTGTGTGTTTCCTCCACCAGGGTACCTGAGACATGCTCACAGACCAGAGAACAAGCTACACATTGTGCACGTGCCTGAGTACACGAACGAAGCCAGTATACTCACGTGTAAGTAGAAAACCCTATCTTAGAAGGATAAACAGAATGATAGTATACAAGTTGACATTACGTGTTAGGAAAATAACAGTGATGAGCATTTCCAAACAAACACGGTATACATGTTAGCTTTATGAAAAAGACCATTTAATAAGTGCAAAAGTTGTATTTAAAGTAACAGGACACGTTTCACGCCTTCAGTCTTACTGCATGTAACTTTCTAGCCCAATATTGTTTACAGTCAATCAGTACGTGATGAGAAGAGGTAGTCAGTATCATGCCGACTGCTTTTACTTACCATAACATTTCCTAGTAATAATGTAAGGCTGCTTAGTTCTAGTAGCCCCGTTCAATGTCTAAAAAGTCCCGCCTCAGTGGGAATTCAAAGACATGGTTCTGTGCACCGTCGAAAGAAATCCGGCTGGGAATTTTCATCTAGACTCAAAAGGAAGGCAGGTGCTGGGCGGAATGAAACCTATAGATCTACGACATCAAGTATGAGTATTCGTTGGATGCAATCACTGCAGCTTTCAGGTAGTTAGCGGGTACTCGAATCATCAAAGCAACCATAGTGTCTGATTTACAGTTTGTATTGTGTACAGTTCAAAACGGACATGTGTGAGTACCAAGCATAAACACTCCCGTTTTACAAAGACTCACGTGGGTATACAGGACGGTTCATGCAGTAGGGCGTTGCAACAAGCGAGAAGATCCGCTGGTTTTAGGAGCTTTAGTAGTTGGAACACTCAGAACAGACAAGGTAGTCATTCTGCAGACTGTCTATGAACGACCGCTCATTGAATATACAATAACCGATGAAACAGCATGTTTAAGGGTGCTTGAATGTGAATGTTGGCAATATTGTAGCGAAGAAACTTGCATAATAGGACGAATAAAACTTGTTTACAGCCAGAATGCTTTTGGAACGAACGAATAAGACTTGTTTACATCCAGAATACTTTTGGAGCTATCGAATAAGACTTGTTTACAGCCAGAATACTTTTGGAACGATCGAATAATACCTGTTTACAGCCAGAAAGCTTTTGGAACGATCGAATAAGACCTATTTACAGCCAGCATGCTTTTGGAAGGATCGAAAAAGACCTCTTTACAGCCAGAATACTTTTGGAACTATCAGTATGTTCACTTCACGCCATTTTCTGAGGGAGGAACAACATGTGTGGCATTGCCCGGAATGATGTGATGTCGATTATGCAAAAAATCAATCAATCAATCAATCAATCAATCAATCAATCAATCAAGACATGACCTCCGAACTGCTGTCAAGCATGCTAGCAACTACGCTATCCCTGTAGTATCCTATCTGGGCCAGATCATGATAGAAAATGGATTTTGTGAAGCTGCAGTAAGATACATAATCTCAGTAGATATAAAGCATTCCGGGAGAAACACAGATTTATGCCTCCTAGCTAATCAATACTGAGCTGCAGAAAATAATCATTACGCATATGTGACCCATAGTGCAGCTCAGAGACGTGTACAAAGTAGCTCATACGTTTTTGAGATGTGGTCTTAAATTTATTATGTACGTAGTAAACAATGAGTTGAACATGTTCTTTACAACTTGCATATTATCGTTCGTAGCACGATACAGATGGGCCAAAATCCATTGCAATTTGTAATCCCGCATCCCGCGTTCGAAACACAGCTGCGGGCGATTTGGAAGCAGACTGCCTTGCGGTGGGGTGAGTTGTTGAGTTGAGCTAAGAACCGACATCACTGCACTCAGGGCATTCCCATACGCGCTCCGTCTCCTCGTTCAACAGCCAGAGATGGATTTCATGCAATGGTATGAGTGCCGGTGGTTCAGAAAGTAATGGCAAATTACTAAACGTAAACTTGCCAAGAAATCACAAGTGCGACGTCTTGTAAAGGATATGCAACTAACTAGTAAACAATGAGCTAAAATGTGTTGTTTCCAACTTTGATCTTATCGTTGGGAACATGATACACGGAGTTCCCGAGTCCAGTGTGTGAAAACTCAAAGGCTTTATAAGCTCTGTGGACGTACAACTATATATTTATATACTACACCTGTCGGCTCCGCGGCGAAGAGGTTAGGGACGCAGTTCGTGATCCAGCATACCGCATTCGAAATACAGCTGCTGGCGATTTGGCAGCAAACCGCCTTGCGTTGAATGTTTCTTACGAAATGGTATGGGTGCCGGTCGTTCAGAAAGCAATGGCAAACTACTGAAAGTAACATTGTCAAGAAATCGCAACAACAAAAAATGCTGGTGTTGACTTGGTAAAGGATATGCAACTAACTTTTTTTGGTAGATAGTACCTCCTTTGAACAACAACCCCTTTCAAATTAATTTTTGAAATGCGGCTGATTTGGTCACAGGATTTATAATCTGAGACTGGGATAGGCCCTAATTAAAACTTCGCTTGTGAAGTTGACAGGGGTAGGGGTAATGGAAAAATGAGCGAATGACCAGAATTAGAAGGTCATATAAACAGTAATCTATTTGTTTGTAAAGAGTCACTTTTATTCCGCATGGATAGACTATAAGTGCCTGTTTATCATTAACTTCATCTTCATCATCATAACCATCATCATAAAGCAGATACTTTCCAAAACCTCGCTCTTATCGGGGCTCGCAGAAAAGATTCTCTTCATCTTCATTGCTTTCAGAGACGTGTACAAAGTAGCTCATACGTGACCAGCACTCACACCATTGTATGAAAACCAACGCAAGACGGTCTGCTGCCAAATTGTCCGCATCTGTGTTTCAAACGCGATATGTAAGATTACGAATTGCGGCCATAACCCCATCGACATAGAGCTCCATTACTAAATCACGTTTAATCACAACTGTACGCCCAAGCTTTTCCAATGGGAGCAACAGAGGGGGAAAAAAAAGGGGGGGGGGGGTGGCTGTCACGACTGTCTGCTAGCCCGGTGGGCATGAATTTTAATCCCCATCGAGACGGATTTTGTAAAAGTGTCCTGGGTTTCTAGGTTAATCGAGACTTAACAAAGTGCTAGGAAACGTTCTCATATATGGGGCAAGAACCATATGACCATTTCGTTACAAAGTGTGCCAAAGGTTTCTTTACTTTCGTTTTAACTGAGTCATTGATAACATCATACAAATTATTATTATATGGCTGCTATTGCTGTATTTACGTCAATGTGAAGTATAATATAGACTGAAAATGAAGCATTTTCTGGCTGCGTCTTAGCCAAAGTCGTTTATTTAAATGCGAATGAACAAGTGGCAATGTTAATTTTAGTGTCTACGGCATATTGTCTTCTAGAATTGTATAATGATCACGTCCTACAAGAAACAAGTGAAGACCGTAAACTGATTAGAGAAATTAAACGTAAACAGTCACAATGTTAGGGACATATTATGAAAAGACATAAATTGGAGAACTTGGTGACAACTGGCAAGACCGAGGCGAGGAGACCAAGGGCAAGGCAGAGAAGTAAATCCCTAGATGGCTTGGCCACGTGATATGGTCGAGATATGAACACTGAGCTGATACACGACTCTGGTGATCGCGTCAGATGGCGAAATATGATCGCCTACGCTTATCGACATGACACACGATGGTAATGATGATGGCGATGGAGACACAATGACGGCCAGATGTTCTACCGAGGATTGCTGGAATAACGTCAATGATAACTAGAGAAGCGTTGTCTAGTTTTCCTTCTAGCCAAGGCTTCGTGTTAGTGGCGGTCACGTATGCCTATCGTATTGTCAAGCATTTCTATATCTTCTTAAAGTTAATGTCGCATATATATATCGTCATTGAGATCCACTGCTTCTTGTCTCTCTTTCTGCCATTCGCTTCTAGTTCCTCATACAGTGGTCGTAATTTCTGTCCACTGATTCTTGTCTCTCGTATTGTCATCATTTACAATGCAGATTATATAAATTTGTAGGGCCTTTGCTTTGTCTTTCATTGTCTCTCTCCTCGTCGACATGTCCTGTTGTCACAATATATTCCCTTTATCATAACGCAACCTGAGAACGTCAACTGTTTTCTTCTAATGCAGGTGACCACCTCACTTCCTGTGGTAGTTGTATGTTTTCCTATTTAAGATGTATTCATGGTTAATTTTATCTGTCCATGGTTATCTCTGTATTCTTCAAAAGTACTACATCTCTAACAACCTCTAGTTGACTTCTCTATAATTTGTTGATTACTATACTATACCAGGATTATGATTGATTACTATTTAGTTAGTTAGTTATCAGTTGGGGTATCTTCGTTGCACTCCGGACATGTCCATAGGTGCTCAGATCCTCCCCCCAGCATATGCATCAGCGTCCGGTGGCTAATAGTGCCAGTTCTGTGTTGGTTGACGAGGCGCTTTGTTTTCCCGATGTACCTCTCGCGTCTGGCTGTGCCGATTCTTACTCCCAGGTCTTTCATCCTGGAAAGCGATGTGGAATCACTGGCGCCAAAATCCTCTGTTCTCGCCATATCTTTAAGGGCGTTAATAACATCGGCACGATCCATGGGCTGGCCATCTACAGGGGGTGCAGAGCCAGCCAATTTATCAGCTCGTTCATTTCCCTCGACTCCCGCATGTCCCGGGACGAAGATGAAGGTGACTTTGCGGACAACAGACTTCCGCAGCGACTCAGTCCACTGTCTACGTACAGATCCAGCTTCGACCTTCTGAATCATGCTCATTGAATCACTTAGTACACACACGTTGGTATAATGCTGTGATTCCAGCCATATGAAAGCCTGTGTAACTGCCATCACCTCCATCGTCATGCTGCTCGTGGTCATGGAGTGGGCACCACTGGATTCTTGAACGGTTCGGCCCGCTGAGCGGGCTGTAAATGCCCACGCACTTCTCTGCTGCTTTACAACAGATCCATCTGTATAGATGAGCACTTCGGGGCTATCTGAGTGTTCATAGATGAGCGCGTTAACCTCTGCATTGACAGCGGCAGGGTTCTGCTCTCTGCACCGTCTGTCGAGTGTGATAATGCAGGAGAAGGTACACTTAAAAGCTGGAGGCACCGGCACCCATTCCATGCCGGGGTTGATACTGGTAAGACTGCAGACCTGTCCGACGACATCTTCCGCCCGACCCATCCATGATTTGCCCCTCTTTAGCCTGTCACCCTTTTCTCTGAATACAGCGTCATGCAGAGGGTGCTGCTCATCTGCACTTATTTTTAAGTATGCACGAGCTCTCCAGATCTTGATCCTGTGTTCCATTGTCGGGAAGTCAAGGAGGTATCTCATTGCTACACAGCTGGTGTCTCTCGTGCAGCCCAAAATGATGCGCATGGCTTCGTTTTGTACCTTTTCAAGTCTTCCAATCTGTGTAGGGCTGACAGTGAGGATGGCCAGGGCATACTCGATGCGTGAAAGCACAAGTCCTTGGAACAGAAGTAATAGCAGTCTTTGCTCGATATTGGCACTCGCCATGACTCTCATTGCTGCCAAACCTTTTCGAGCCTTCGTTATGACATAATCGACATGATCTCTGAAGGACAGGCTACGATCAAGCCTCACGCCAAGATATGTCATTGACTGGGTTCTACTCAGAATGCTCCCATCCATTCTTACTGCCGGCAGGTCTGTTTTCACAATATGGTTGTTTAGTGAGAACCATGTAACCGTTGCCTTTGCAGGGTTGACAAGGGCATCGGCATCAGCACACCATGAGGAAATTCGATCTAGTTCGCCCTGCATATAGTTGGCAACCGCCTGTCTATCTCGACCCTGTCGATACACGAGGATGTCGTCAACGAATGATAGAGTCCTACCCCTCCCATCCAATTGTTGTTCAGTGATCGGCACCGTATACACGTTGAATAGTACTGGTGACAGTGGTGAACCCTGCGGCAATCCTGGACATATCGTTATCGGCTCAGAAGACCAACTCCCGCATCTTAGCACCACCTTCCTTTGGAGTAGAACTGCAGCTATCCATCGTACAAGGTGAGGGTGAACTTTCAGTCTGAGGAGGGTTTGCATCAAGTGCTCGAAAGATACTCTGTTATATGCGTCCTCTAAGTCTATGGCGGCCGCACATGTCTCTTCTCTGACCTGAAATCCTTCGTAAACATCTTGAGCAAAGACCGCCGCATTCAGCCATGACTCTTTGTTGCGTCTGTATCCTCCAAGTGTGGGCGGGAAGCAGCCGAGCTGTTCCAAGTCCCAAGCAAGTCTGTGTGCTACAATTTTCTCCAGTAGCTTGCCAACAGTATTCTGCATCGTAATGATTCTGTAGCCGCTTATCTTGGAGTGGTCTTTGTTCGGTTTTGGCAGCGGCAGCAGGTAGCTGTGTAGCCATTCTTCTTTGACCTGACCCCTCTGGATACTGGTGTTGAATTCTCTGGCCAGTTCTTCCATGTCATCATCTGATATCACCATTAGGTCACCATATCGGATGCCGTCTGGGCCTGGGGCGGTGTTAGGTGATTTCTTGAGCATCGCACGCAATATGTCCACTGTGATCGTCCATTCTTCGTCTGTCCCGACTCCCTCGCACAACTGAGAGAGTGTTGTTGTGGTCCTCTGTCTGGCGGGCTCGTCTTTCTGGTCAGTCTGTTCTATGTAGCGTGCAAGAAGGGCCTTACCTTTATCCGCATCCGACTTTTTCCATGCGAGGTCTGTGCCTTGAAAGTCTGGAATACCCCTACGTTGTGCAGCACCGTTCATGCTCTTGTGGAGGCGCCAGAATGTCGTAAGAGATTGCTCGGAGCACACCTTCCTGCAGAACTCGTCCCATTTGTCGGCCTTGGCCTGTTTGGCGCAGGATTTGAATAAAGTCGTCGTCCTAACGACCTCAGTCTTCAGGTTCGCCAATTCAATCTGTGGCATGTTAGCAATTACTATATCAGGACTATACGTGATTAACTATATCAGGACTATACTTGATTAACTATATCAGGACTATAGTAATCAACAAATTAGTGAGAAGTCAACTAGAGGCTGTTATAGATGTCAGAACTTCAGGTCAGGTCTTAGTCAGATATGACTGAGCTACCGCATGACAGCAGACTGCACTACCTGCTCTCTGTTAGCGCCGAATGTTGTACGGCGCTCACAAAACCCGACACCCCACATTGTGCCGGTGTTTTCGTTCGGAGGAGCGCAACAGGGAGGGTACAAGCTTACTCTAGTGTGAGGAATGCAACCTAGACTAAATGTCATAGCAGGGCAGACGATGGAAGCTTCAACAGACGGACAGTTGGAGCATTGCTTTGCTTATCCAGCAGCTTATCATGTTCCAGACGTATTGGTGTTATCTTTCCTCTGGAGTACACTAGGCAAACCGAGAGAGGGATCATGCTGCATGGGGTAAATTGAGCCCAGGATTTCTGCTATGGAGAGGTATAACTTCATTTTACAAAAATATCGTCTATCACGTTGGCAAAGTGCCAATAGATATCAGGACTAGTTCTTCAGAAAAACAAATTATTGTGCGAATTGTTGCCTTCACTCTAGCAATTCTACGCTTCTATTATCAAAATGGCAAGATTTTTTGACTCCTTGCCTTCACAATTTTCCTATTTGACATGCTATTTCTTTCTGGAAAACGTGTTTATTTGTTATTACCACTGATTCTGTTTTACTGCTATTCATATAAAGGCCTCTGTTTTGAATTTATGTGGCAATTCTATCAATAAACCTCCTTTCTGATACAGTTTATTTTATTGCACGACAAACTATGTTATCAGTGTAGCGCCAGTCAATCACATTATGTTCATCAAGTGCAGAGTCTGACATATCTTTTATAAATCTCATTATTTTTACGACATATGGTGTACAAATCGAGCGATTGCACACGCTCTGTCTCTAACGGCTTGCTTTATGTGTGGAAACGCTTGGTTGGCCAACTCTTACTGCTTTTCTTATTGTTGTCAGTAAATATGTGTTTTTATAACTCTTAGATTCAGTT
>OY992887.1:77944304-78059304 GCA_963921405.1 Cepaea hortensis
GGTAAATATTACTTGTGGGTATCAATTTGGCTCGCCATTTTGCTTTTCCCAAATATCGGCTAACTAGAGCCTGGATTATTTTGTTGCAATATGTCTTTTTACAGCTAGTATCGGCGCCTGTGCCCACGCCGCTTCGGGTCAGTCGACCAAATGGACGATCTGCCGGCTGACGACAACTGGCCAGGCAGATTCTCGTGTTGCCACCCGGGTCGCAGGCTAAAACTAAATATGTTATTCAGCCAAACTTGCGCTGGGGCAGAAGGCATGCACCACTAATAGTTCTATAATATACTGTATAATATGTAGTTTAGAAACACTAGAATATTCACTAGGTTTACAGGAGATTAAATTCTCGCCAATAATACAGGCATATTTATAGATATCTACAAACATGGGAAAATAGGTAAAAGATCGTTTTTCTAGATATAATTATAATGAAAAATATGATCTGCAATGTAATTTAAGCAAAAATAAAGTGGGAGACTGTCTATTACGTCACAGATACATGTTTGTTCTTTAGTATTGGTGCCATTTGTCCAATGAGCTGGTGTGCCTTATTGCATCTATTTTCGATCTCGTCTTCTGATTTGCCAGTTGATGATATTATACTTCCTAGGTACTTGAAAGGCTTTATTTGTTTCAGGGGATATTCGTTTAGGTGATTTGTTGTTGTTTTGTCATCTTTAGTTATAGTCATTTGTCAGCGACTTGTTCGCTACAGAGTTCTCACTTTCGCACTGCACGAAATAATAACTCGTGACATTTGCAAAAGGAATGCAATTTATTTAGAGCTGATAATTCAATGGCTCTGCGAGCGTTATGCTTCATCATCATTATACAACACGAATGCAATGAAGTGGTGAGAAATGATGCTAATAATCACAATCTATATCTACAGCCTAATATTTGACTATTGCCTAGAAACTATAGCATTTGTCCAGGACACGTCTACTCTCTACCGTCTCCAGTCGGGTCTGTCCACACGCTACACATTGCGTGGTCAAGCACGGAGGCTGTCCTCTTCGTGCAGTAGCGGGTCTGGCGTGCATAGAGTCTCAAGCACGCTGGCTTGTGAGCTTGAGTAACCCGGCACTTCACGGTTACTCGCAAGGCCAAGCTTCCCAATGGCTTGGGGAAAGCCCTTGCTCACTTGTACGCGTTGGCCCCTGGTCTGACACAAATGTGTCTCCTTGTGAGGCTATTTATAGCGCTGGTGTCTCTCCTGTCTGGTGTCTCCCTACTAGACTAGTATTAACTCTTATACACTCTCTAAATCCTTATTTGGGATCCTGACACATTACCTTTGTTTTATTTGTACTAATTTTCATGTTATGTTCTCTACACATTTCGATTATATTATGCATGTGGTCTTGTAATTCAGCTTATGATTTTGCTATTAGTGCTTGGTCGTCCGCAAACAAGAGTTCTCTAATGGTGTAATTTGCAGATAGTTCTTTTTATGTGTTCTCGTCATGCGGTGTTCTTGCGGTCTCTATTTGGCTGGCTTCTTTACATATGTTGTCTATATATGTTATGAACAAGAGAGGGGTCAGGACACAACCTTGTCGTACTCCGGATCTTATGGTGAAGGGTTCTTAATGTCCTCCAGTTGCTCTCACTATGCATTCACTGTTGTTATATAAGCTTCTACATAGGTTTGTTAGATGTGTACTCACTCCATATTGTTTAAGGATTTCCAAAAGCTTGTTTCTACCTACTCTTTCAAATGCCCTTTCTTGGTCGACAAAGGCTAAGTAGAGTATTTCATTATATTCTTGCAACACCATTATAAAAATAGTGGTGAACTATTTCAATCGCCTAAGAAGAACCACCGAGTTCATTGACACAACATGAGAAACACACTTGCAGCTATTGATAAGCTTATATCTCCCATAAGAGCACTCACTCATAAACTTCCTATGTGCTGATGCCGAGGTAGCGGGTTCAACCCCTTCACCGGTCAGTTTGACTAAAATGTTGACCTCTAGTCCTGGACTTCACACAAAAATGTTTGCATATCCTTTACAGGACATCGCTGTCAACATCAGCATCTTTCAGCTGATTGTTGATTTCTTGACAAGATTACGCTCAGTAGTTTGCCATTGCTTTCTAAGCGACCGGTTCACATGCCCCCGTAAGTAACCAACGCGACGCGATCCGCTACCGAATCTCGCGAAGCTGCGTCACCCACGTGCATATACGGGATAACAGAGAAAGTCGTTAACGCCTAGACCAGGGAGACCGGCACGTAACAATCAAATACTAATATCTACCTAAAATTATGGCACGTAATGTGTACATGACTTACGGATGACGGATGCAGTAACAGCCGCTTTCCAAGAGTGCATTTATTAGTAGTTGTAAGATCCTTTTCATTTTACTCCATAAATAAACACCAGAGACATTGCATATCGTGAGAGAAGATAAGAATATGTCTTGCATATCCTTTACAGGACATCGCTGTCAACATCAGCATCTTTCAGCTGATTGTTGATTTCTTGACAAGATTTCGCTCAGTAGTTTTGCCATTGCTTTCTGAACGGCCGGCTCACATACCCCGTAAGTTACCGACGCGATTCGAACCACTGCTGAGTCACGTTACCTAAGAGAGTATACGAGATTACGGGAAAAAGTCGCTAACCTCTATGCCAGGAAGCCGGCGAGAGAAGATAAAGTCGTAGGAAAAAGAACATAAGCGAACTTCATTGAAATACTCAATGACAGACAGGTATGGAGAGTCATGATCTATTATATCTGCTTCAGATCAGGCAAGTGCAGCAACAGTATATGAAGAAGAAGAAGAAAAAAAGAAGAAAGAAGAAGAAGAAGAAGAAGAAGAAGAAGAAGAAGAAGAAGAAGAAGAAGAAGAAGACAACAGTTAGTCATGCTAAGCGTTATATTTCAAAAATATCTTCTCAGACCTAACAAATATTGACGGCTAAAAGAATTGAAAAAAAAATTAAAAAATTTGGAACGAACCAAACAAAGGGGATTAAAAAGGAAACAAATGTCTGAGGTCTGTTGTGTTAATGTGTGTTGTGTTAATGTGTGTTGTGACAGTGTTTCCGTGATTTTGAATTTAGATTCCGGACGCCAAGTTCGCTCATCCTCAAGGGAAGGAGGAATGGCATGAAATTGTCAAGTACGCAGAGAAAGTGGGGGCGGGACTTATCGTGATTGGCAGTAGAGGTCAAGGCAAACTCAGAAGGACGTTCATGGGAAGTGTCAGGTAGTCTGGCTAAGTTGTCACTTTACAGTTTTATATTGCCATTTTACAGTTTTACATTGCTATTTTACAGTTTTACATTGCCATTTTACAGTTTTACATTGCTTTATTTTACAATTTTACATTGCTATTTTACAGTTTCACGTTATTATTTTAAGTTTTACATTGCTATTTTACAGTTTTACATTGCTATTTCACATTGAAATTTTGCATTATCAATTTGTATTTGGCATTGTCAATATATAAATATTGTGTGTGTGTGTGTGTGTATGCATGTATGTGTGTTCACCGTCTGGGAGCTGAGATGCTTGAGGAGAGCTGCCATCTTAATTATCCGAGAGCGAATGATAAACGATGTTATCAGACATATAAACCCATTGTGCCACATATTTTGAAAGACAGAAGATAAAATGGTTTAGTCATCTCATTAGAATGCATCACCATCAACTACCATCACTGCCCTATATCAAAGAAGAAAAAGGGGGCGCCGGAGAAGAAATTGGATTGACGACATCAAAGATATGGAACTATCATACGGAATGACACTGGAGTGCCAATTATTTCTCCCCACGACGCTTGACGGCAAAAAAGAAAGACGACGATGATGATGATGATGATGATGACGAGTGTTTGGCTGCTAATGGAACAAAGGAATCGTTTTGTACACAACCACCACATAGACCTTCTATGCACCAATATAAGTTGTGCTTTCTTTCAGTTTCTCGCTGCTGCTGTCTTTCCCTTTCTTGCTGCTGCCGTCTTTCAATGTCTCGCTGGTCCACTCTCGGGCGACTTTGTCTTGCTGCTGCCGTCTTTCAATGCCTCGCTGCTCCACTCTCGGGCGACTTTGTCTTGCTGCTGCTGTCTTTCAATGCCTCGCTGCTCCACTCTCGGGCGACTTTGTCTTGCTGCTGCCGTCTTTCAATGTCTCGCTGGTCCACTCTCGGACGACTTTGTCTTGCTGCTGCCGTCTTTCAATGTCTCGCTGGTCCACTCTCGAGCGACTTTGTCTTGCTGCTGCCGTCTTTCAATGTCTCGCTGGTCCACTCTCGAGCGACTTTGTCTTGCTGCTGCCGTCTTTCAATGTCTCGCTGGTCCACTCTCGAGCGACTTTGTCTTGCTGCTGCTGTCTTTCAATGTCTCGCTGGTCCACTCTCGAGCGACTTTGTCTTGCTGCTGCTGTCTTTCAATGTCTCGCTGGTCCACTCTCGAGCGACTTTGTCTTGCTGCTGCTGTCTTTCAATGTCTCGCTGGTCCACTCTCGAGCGACTTTGTCTTGCTGCTGCTGTCTTTCAATGTCTCGCTGGTCCACTCTCGAGCGACTTTGTCTTGCTGCTGCTGTCTTTCAATGTCTCGCTGGTCCACTCTCGAGCGACTTTGTCTTGCTGCTGCTGTCTTTCAATGTCTCGCTGGTCCACTCTCGAGCGACTTTGTCTTGCTGCTGCTGTCTTTCAATGTCTCGCTGGTCCACTCTCGAGCGACTTTGTCTTGCTGCTGCTGTCTTTCAATGTCTCGCTGGTCCACTCTCGAGCGACTTTGTCTTGCTGCTGCTGTCTTTCAATGTCTCGCTGGTCCACTCGCGAGCGACTTTGTCTTGCTGCTGCTGTCTTTCAATGTCTCGCTGGTCCACTCTCGAGCGACTTTGTCTTGCTGCTGCTGTCTTTCAATGTCTCGCTGGTCCACTCTCGAGCGACTTTGTCTTGCTGCTGCTGTCTTTCAATGTCTCGCTGGTCCACTCTCGAGCGACTTTGTCTTGCTGCTGCTGTCTTTCAATGTCTCGCTGGTCCACTCTCGAGCGACTTTGTCTTGCTGCTGCTGTCTTTCAATGTCTCGCTGCTCCACTCTCGAGCGACTTTGTCTTGCTGCTGCTGTCTTTCAATGTCTCGCTGGTCCACTCTCGAGCGACTTTGTCTTGCTGCTGCTGTCTTTCAATGTCTCGCTGCTCCACTCTCGAGCGACTTTGTCTTGCTGCTGCTGTCTTTCAATGTCTCGCTGCTCCACTCTCGAGCGACTTTGTCTTGCTGCTGCTGTCTTTCAATGTCTCGCTGGTCCACTCTCGAGCGACTTTGTCTTGCTGCTGCTGTCTTTCAATGTCTCGTTGGTCCACTCTCGAGCGACTTTGTCTTGCTGCTGCCGTCTTTCAATGTCTCGCTGGTCCACTCTCGGGCGACTTTGTCTTGCTGCTGCTGTCTTTCAATGTCTCGCTGGTCCACTCTCGAGCGACTTTGTCTTGCTGCTGCTGTCTTTCAATGTCTCGCTGGTCCACTCTCGGGCGACTTTGTCTTGCTGCTGCTGCGGCTCATGCATCTCCAGCTGTTTCCCGGAGCTGGTGCAGCACGTGCTGCTGCAGCATTCCCTGTCTCTTCAGCATTCTTGCCACGACCTTTTTTATCAGCGTTAAGTTGTAAATGGAAGTAAGTGGTGAAAAATGGAAGTCTTCTGTGTTGTTTCCGTCAACTTGCCTTCATTTCGTAACATTACATTCAACATTTCGTAACATTACATTCTACATTTCGTAACATTAAATTAAAATGTTCTTGAGTGTTTTATATCATAACCACCCTCCCGCTGTCCTCTCATCCCACAGCGACAGCGTCCTGCATCACTCTCCCGTGCCAGTTCTCGTGTGTAGGAAAAAGGAGGACAACCCCATACAGCCGAGTCACTGATAGCCCGGAATTTGACCTTTGACACTTTCCCCCACTGTTGTCACGGACAAGCTTGCAGCAAGACTCCACTTGATATCACATTCTATGTCTTTGGCAGAAACCGTTGGTTAACTCGTGCACTGACAATACAGCTGTTTGATGGTTAGGTGTTTATGAAAGTAGCGTGTGAGTTAAATAGTGAGCTGGTGGTGTGAGTATGTGTGCGCGTGCATGTGTCGTGTGTGTGTATGTGGTGTGTGTGTTTGTGTAAGTGTGTGCATGTATGTAGTGTGTGTTTCAGAGTTTAGGCTAGTCAACCTGAAAAAAGGACACTGTTTATCTACAAGTAAAAGGACTCTGTTTATCTACAAGTAAAAGGACACTGTTTATCTACAAGTAAAAGGACACTATTTATCTACAAGTAAAAGGACACTGTTTATCTACAAGTAAAAGGACACTGTTTATCTACAAGTAAAAGGAGGTCGCCGGTCTCTCTGGCTGTGGGGTTACAACACTTTCTCTCTGTAATCCCGTTTATCACGCAGAGTCTCGCAGCGGAGCGAGAACTGAGGTGGTTCGACCCCCGCTCGTGACTTGCGGATACTGAGCCGGCCGCTCAGAAAGCAATGGCAAACTACTGAGCGTAATCTTGCCAAGAGATCAACAGACAGCTGAAAGATGCTGCTGTTGACAGCTAAGTCCTGTAAAAGGATACGCAAAACATTTTTAAAAGGAGGTCAGCATGGCCGAATGGATAACAACGCTCGTTCTTAAACACCAGGCGTACTGATTTTCAACCCTTACACTGGTCAGTTAAACTGAAATGTTGACCTCTCTTCCTTGACTTGGAGACTAAATTACAAGTACCTCAGAAGTCGGACTGGGTTCACAGGGGAAAAATACAAGGAAAACATAAACAAATAAAGGGGGAAATAAAGGTCCCTGTTAAACGTCTTCAGGCGTATTGAACATGTAGTACTACACCCATATTTGTATAGATCAATTGACACTCAAGAGGAAAGAGGTAAATATAACAACAGCCGCCTTCCCTTCCCAAGATATTTCCTGGTGCTCAGTCCAGGCTAGCTCGACCTGGGACTGGATAGATTTTAAAACATACGTTTCGATGAGAATTCGAACCCATGGCCATTAAGACAGCAGGCGACTAGCTTTAAGCTCTCATGGCTTCCAGAGAGTAGATTCATGATACTATATACAATATTGCTTGTCCTTGGCATGACGTTGCAATCAACATCCACTCCAGGCTGATTTACTAGGTTATTTTTCCGCGAAGGGGTTAACGACTTTGACCGCAATCCCGCATATCCACGCGAGGAACACAGCTGCACCAGATTCGGCAGCGGATCGCGTGGCGTTGGTTATGTGAGCCGGGCGCTCAGAGAGCAATGGCAAACTACTGAGCGTAATCTTGCCAAAAACATCAACAGTAGCTGAAAATTGATGGTGTTGACTGTAACGTCCTGTAACTTAAATAAAAAAGTTTGCCACTGCTTTTTGAAGGAGAAGTCAACGTTGACGCCTTGCCGACCCGTGTAGGAAATCAACGCCGTCAGTGCAACGGAAGCTTAAGCTCAAGCGCTTTATGCCTCGCTGCCACACAGGCCCCCTCTCTCTCTGATTATATACACACACACACACACACACACACACACACACATATATATATATATATATATATATATATATATATATATATTTGGAGGGAGAGAGAGATGGGTAGACACACTGAACGACATGCAGACTGTGAGATAGATAAACAGATAGATTAAGAGAGAGAGAGAGACAGAGAGAAAGAGAGAGAGAGAGAAAGAGAGAGAGAGACAGAGAGAAAGAGAAAGAGAGAGAAAGAGAGAGAGAGAAAGAGAGAGAGAGAGAGAGAGAGAGAGAGAGAGAGAGAGAGAGAGAGAGAGAGAGATATGAGGTTACCAGTGGGATAGATAATTTCAAATTATAAAACTACAATTGTACAATTGACTATTTTGTAAGGACAAGTCTATTGATGTAATCGTATTATCTGACCTTTAGTAAATACCCCCGGAAGTTATTTAAAGCAGGTCCAAGTGTGATGTGTGTACACGTCACACGGTACACCCACGTGGTTCCCTAGGTTTAGCCAAATGTGCGTTAACATATCATTATCAACTGCATTTATCGTTGTTATCGTATTTATATGATATGATGTATGATATAAGATGTAACAGTGATACGTTATTTTCCATTGCGCAATCAACCACACATGTGTGTTATATTTCACCGATTTTAAGTATTTCTAGTTCGGACGGAGCCATTAACTTTATATTGGAACATACTAGGAAAAAAAATGGGGAGGTGGGGGGTAAATCTCAATCACACACATAAAGAGAGAGAGAGAGAGAGAGAGAGAGAGAGAGAGAGAGAGAGAGAGAGAGAGAGAGAGAGGTATATTTTGATAGCTGGAACAAATAAGCATATGCACAAATCCAATTTCGTTAAAATATTGTTTTAATTAGGGATATTGGAGAGGCATCATCGCTGATGTCTGCTTCAGACCACACATGAAGACGGCGACGACAACGACGACGAAGAAGAAGAAGAAGAAGAAGAAGAAGAAGAAGAAGAAGAAGAAGAAGATGACGACGATGCTAGCCTTCTGATAAATTAATTCTCATCATCTCACTTGCACCGTGCGGTGTCGAGGTGAAGCATAAAGAGCGGGAGACTGCCCATTTGTGAACTCCTAGATCGAAAATCCCATGGACTGTTATTTCCTCTGTCCATCGTTTACATCGTAGCCTCTTCTTCTGGTTCCATTTGGTCCGTATATCATTACTTATTGTGGTATACTGTTAGTTTGTAACCTATTTATATGGCCAAATCATTTAACTTGCTGTTTTCCAATGCAATCCAGCGCTGCTGTAAACCCCACTTTAGTCCTGATTTTATCATGTTTGATTTTCACTCTACTTGATACGTTGAGTATTCTTCTTAGGAATCTCATGTCCGTTACAGTAATTTATCTTTTTTTCTGTCTTGTCATTTTGGTTTCTTCGAGAAGTAGGACAAATCCTCTGCCGGATTGCTAGACCAGTCACAGATTAAGGATAAGAAAATCCGAGTCCTTAAACCTTGGCAAGCCAGAGCCCTGTTGTCGGTCTACACCACGAGGAGGAATGGTTGTCAGTTTTTACATACGTGAAGCAAAATTACGTATAGAATTTTAAAAAAATATGTACAAGTTGCCAGTCGAAAACCTTAATGTAAGGAAAAAATAAACAAAACGAAAACAGCCCAAAAACAGCTAAATAGGAAACACAAATCCATACCTACGCACGGCGTCATTGGCCGTGAGTCATGGCTCCTCCAAGGGGCTCTGCACACAGGTTGAAAACAGCTGTTTTATGTGGCTTTTAATTGATAACATCTAACCACTGTTTATGTCTTGTGTAATAACCATTTAACTACAGCATTAATCACGTAAAGAAAACACTTCTCATCAGCTCGTAACTAAATCGTTGGATACCAGGATGAGTGTGTACTCAGTGTTGGTTAACCTTCAAAGGCCTACACAGAGGTATACTAGAGTTGGGTGACCCGCTCTCTTCCTATCCTTGTATCCCATGGCTGTTCAAATATTCCTTCAACGGGGATACCAAATGTAAATCCCAGATAAATATCGAGACAGTAACGTATGGCGTACTTCTACGTGTTTGCGTTACTTAAGCCAGACCCCTCCCCCTCTCCATAGTCACACCCCACTCACACCCCTCACCATGTCTAGACAAACTGTCCTGAGACAGACACACCAGCATCGCTAAGAGAGAGTCACGTGTGTAGCTGGCCATGAAAGTACATATCAAGGATGCAGAGATGTCGTACAAGAATTAGCATTGCCAAAAATATAATTACGAACATCTGTGTCTTATTTATTTCATTTGCTTAATTTTAAATCTTCTGATCACAACATAGGAAATATCCAGTAACTGTAAAGTTTTGCTTTGAATAAACCATGTCTAAGAGTTCGTTCTCTTGATTCCAAAGAGGTTGTTCACCAATAAAAAGTATGGCGCGCCATAGGTACATTGTAATTTAGTCAAATGTGGTGCTCAGAAAGATCAGCTGAGACGCGCTAGTGTTGGCATACATGTTGTGTGATATTAGGGCAATACGCACACGGAATCCACAAGACATTATGAACTGGAACTCATCAATCTGCCGTAAACTACAATTGCATTCTTCTGTTATAGATGAGAGTTCCTTGAACTGGTTAAAAACCTGGTACATTTGGAGACTGTGGCATAAGCGATACGTCTTAGACAAGACTCCCGCTGTAAGCCTGGAACCCCTATACCCCACTTCAAACATTCATCGCCACCCCACGTCTTCACGTGCGGTGTTGAAACAGTCACACCAGCGATTCCTGAGTAAGAGTCACCTGTTGTGCTAGAAGATGGCAGAAACTTCGTTTTAGAAGTGATATTTCGAAATATAATCTTCAACCATAGTATTTGGTTTATTTCATATTAGTTTATATAGTTGTTTGTCGAGACTCCTGTCTTTTCCACTTTTCACATTGGGCAGTGGGGAGCATTTTATGTGATATTCACTGGCACAGGAACGGAGCATAATGGGGACGACCCGTTGCTGTGAAGTTGGAACCGCGACTAACTAACTAACTAACTAACTAGTTTATATATAATTAATTGTGCAGAAGCAGTTTCATGCTTTGGGTCTGTGATGTGATAGTTCCAGAGTAAGGATTAATATTTCCCTCATTCTGGCACCAAACCACGTCCGGCCATGCTCATGACATTACCAGAGCAGTTCACTATCAACTTCGCCAACCGTGTATTCCATGTTTCAGTTTAAATCTGCTTATCGTGGTGCACGACGTATTCAGTAACAAGTATTTTGATATGAATACATCACTTCTAAGGGGTGCTTCTTTGTATTCCAAAGAGATGTTTGATGAATATAATGTATCTTGGCAAGATGACATGCTAATTCCAAGAGTGGCATACAGAGAGAGAGAGAGAGAGAGAGAGAGAGAGAGAGAGAGAGAGAGAGAGAGAGAAAGAGAGAGAGAGAGAGAGAGAGAGAGAGAGAGAGAGAGAGAGAGAGAGAGAGAGAGAGAGAGAAGCTTGAGGCCCGCTTGAAGATGATTGACTGCTGTTTGATGTTTACACAATACGCACACGGACTCAGCAATCTGCCCTGAATTGTATTCATATGTTGTAGATTAGAGTAACTGCACGTGCAATTGTATTGTTTGATGTAGAGTACCATTTGTATTTGATGTTAATTTAGTGTGGTAGATGTTTATTTATCATGTGTTCATTTGATTTGTTGATGTTTTTGTGCGTTATTACATAATCACATATTGAAATGCACTAAGAGAGAGAGAGAGAGAGAGAGAGAGAGAGAGAGAGAGAGAGAGAGAGAGAGAGAGAGAGAGAGAGAGAGAGAGAGAGATTATCAACATTTTCTGGGCGCTCGCTAGCTCGCTTTTGTTTAACTCAAGCGTAGTGCATACATACTGCTTCTTGTAGTGCTGACTGATTTTAGCGTGTGAATTAGCTTTCTCTGTTACCAGTGTCCCTCGCCATCAGGCTAACCCACTCCTACTTCAGAGATTTCAGTAATTTACGACATGAAGTCAAGGACAACAAGTCAACAGTTTAGTTCAACTGATCGGTATAGCAAATTATGCAATATACAATGAAGATTAATATACCACCAACCAAACAGAGAAATTCAGAATACTTTCCTGGCCCTTGACTGTCCACAGTCTACCTAGAAGGCAGCATGTCTGTGTCCTTTGTCGTCTGGTTTCTTAGCCGTCTCCGCAGTGAAGGAGTTATGGAAGCAGTTCGTAATCCCGCATACCGCGGTCGAAACATAGCTGTGGGCGATTTTAACGTAGACCTGCCAAGATGTCACAAACCACCAAACAATGCTGGGGTTGAATACGACGTCCTATATAGGACATGTAACTAATTTCTATTCTTAATCTGATCGACACGGGAGACCTGACCATTATCTGCGCTACGGTCGGTAGCGTCATTGGAGTCATTGGGACACGCAAACCTCACAACGACTGTAAGGTGGAGAAACGACAGGGGGGAGATTCAGATCACTGTATGTTACAAAAACTCTTTCCACGGTACGACAAGTGCCTGAATTTAGGTGGTGGCTATGTGGAAAAGTAATGCAGTGATGTATGTTACTTTTGTTTGTATTTATTTGTTATTGTTAATTTGTTTAAAGTTTTACCAGCCAATCGATGGTTGATTTTGGAATAGCTCTCGTATTATATCTTTGCCAATAGAATTAAGAAGGCAAGTTTCTTAGAGTTAGAGCAACCAACGAGCAAACGAGAGAGCTGATTTGTTAGATTCAAAAACACATATCACCGCGAAATTGAAGATAGGCAGAGGGGATTTACTTCAGACAATAATTGATAGCTTTCAGCGTGGTGACATGGCTCTTTATGAATCTTCTAAATCATGGCTGTTGAGTGGGGAGTCATAGATGTTGAGTGTGTAATCGTGGATGTTGAGTGGGTAATCGTGGATGTTGAGTGTCGAATTATGGATGCTGAGTGGGGAATCCTAGTTGTTGAGTGACGAATCATGGATGTTGAGTGAGGAATCATAGCTCTTGAGTGGGAAATCATGGCTCTCGAGTGGGGAATCATGGCTCTCGAGTGGGGAATCGTGTATGGAACCCATCGTGACAGCTACAGTGGATGATGGTTCAAACGTTTAGCTAACCTATGAACTACAGAGAATCGACACAGGACACAAAAGGATGAAATACCGCATGTTTAATCAACTAACGATAGAAAGATAGGAGATACTGATGAATTTAACCGTGGAATAGGTAAAATGACAGCTAAACATTTGTTGCGGGAGTGTCAACCATGTACAGAACAGAGAAATGTATTTTGAAAAGTAATTTAATCTGTGAGAAAATCAAGTTTTCAATTCCGATTTTTATCAAGGGAAATAACTAGGACGAAAGGATTGCTTGCTTATATGTATGTACGGTTAATTCCCTTAAAAATGTGGAACCTAAACTTGTGCTAAAATTCATTACAAACAAATCATATTAACGTCTTGTAAGAACTAGTAAGCTATGACATGACAACAAAGTAAGACATGCTCTGTATCGCTATTGCACGACATATTAAGAACGTATATTCAAACAAAGTAACAAAGTAGCTTATTCTCTCTTATTTTGGTCTTAACAAGTAAAACAGTTTATGAGAATATATCTTAATTAATTTCTTCGTGCTTATTGTCAATACATTTAAATATTTGCTGGCAATCATGAACATCAGACTAATCAAAAGTTGTATTTCAGAAGATGAAAAGTATCTTATGTAATAAATGATTGTAACTGACCGGCAGAAAGAGAGTATTGAATTGTTATATCGAACCTGCTTTGCTGTATGACAGTGTTTCGTAAAACATGAAAACAAAAAATAATAATTAAGAAGAGCGTGGAGACAACAGAGATTATTTTTTTTTAAATTTTTGAGATGAAATGTTCTGAGATGAAATCTTGGGTATTCAGAGCAATGGTTATCTGGAAAAGGCAAAGTAGAATATTATAAACAACTAGAAGAAATAGACAAACAGTGTTCTTTGGTCAGTGAATGAGAAGAGAGGCACTGGAGACATCATGACGAGGGGGAAGAAGCAGTAAACGTGGCAGCAGCAGGCCAATAGAAATTATGCGTGATGGTTTAAGAAGATGTTATGATTGATCCAAATACAAAGGACCGGTATTTGTGGAGAGACATGATCGCCTACACAACTTCGCCAGACGCATGATTATGTTGACGATGATGATGATGATTTGTGCACCTATGCGATTTTATTTCTATGTAATGTTTATACATTCGTCTACACACTCTAGAGTGCATCCTTGTGATTGTATGTATGTGTATGTATACGTTCGTCTCTACACTCTACAGTGCATCTTGTTGATTTTATTTATGTGTATGTATACATTCGTCTCTACACTCTGGAGTGCGTCTTGTTGATTTTATTTATGTGTATGTATACATTCGTCTCTACACTCTAGAGTGCGTCTTGTTGATTTTATTTATGTGTATGTATACGTTCGTCTGTACACATCCTTATGATTTTACTTATGTGCACGTATACAGTAATCTCTATACTCTAGAGTGTAACCTTGTGATTTTATGTCTATGTATTTATATATTTATCGCTCTCTACACTCTAGACATAATCATCTATGTGATTGCTTTTCTGCGTATGCATACATTCATCCCCGATACTCTAGAGTAGTGAAAGTAGTCCTTCGACATCTACTTCATTTTATGAAGTATGAGGCCCACACATAGTTCACTGTATAATAGTTGGGCTGCCCTTTTGCCTGCCCCGCCGTCCCTGAACAATTGTCAGACTCCAGTATATTCTCCATACACATTGCATATGTTTGAGCCTGGGTCCTCAGATCCGTACTGGCCATGAGAGAGAAACACACACACACACACACACGCACGCAAGCACGCACGCACACGTATATATATATATATATATATATATATAATATATATATATATATATATATATATATATATATATATATATATAGGCAGATTGTTCATTTATCGAACAATCGAAGGCAGGCGAGAAGCTGTGGACAGGTACAGTGGTGGGAAGATAACATAAGGGGATGTATGCACAGCGGTCTGTCATAGCGTACAATCACATCAAGGAAGAGAAAATATGATGTTTAATTTTATTTTTTTTGGTGGTTGTTTGTTCGTTCGTTTTTTTTTTCTCCCATGGAGGGGGTAATTTTCCTGTTTCTTATTTGTGAAATTTGAGCTGTGTCTTTTAGTACATGTTCATGCTTGTGAACCAATGAGAGAGAGAGAGAGAGAGAGAGAGAGAGAGAGAGAGAGAGAGAGAGAGAGAGAGAGAGAGAGAGAGAGAGAGAGAGAGAGAGAGATCGTACTATTTTGTATGTATAATTCTAGTAACATTCCACAACTTGAAACCCCTTGAAACCCACCCCAACCACCACTTATTCTCTCTCTCTCTCTCTCTCTCTCTCTCTCTCTCTCTCTCTCTCTCTCTCTCTCGCTCTCATTCTCGTTCTATCTTTCTCTATCTTTCTCACTCCCGTTCTGTCTGTGTCTCTGCATGTTTATGAATTTCTTTGGCGCAATCGCACTTTTTCTCTATGATTTTGGTTTTCCTTCTACCCACATCTTTCTTCGCCAGCTTCATAGTGTCTCTTTAGGTATCTGCCTGTTTCTCTTTCTCTCAATCTCCCTCCCTCCCTCCCTCTGTCTGTCTGTCTGTCTGTCTGTCTGTCTGTCTGTCTCTCTCTCTCTCTCTCTCTCTCTCTCTCTCTCTCTCTCTCTCTCTCTCTCTCTCTCTCCTGAATTTAACTCACTCAGAATGTAACATCTGTTGAAAGTACTAACCTATTTTACTCCAAACACTATGTGTTTTGAAAGTTTAATTTTATTTTTATTATATATGATTCTCTGTGTTCACTCGAACAATGATAGTAAACATACTGTTAATTTAGTGTGTAAAATATTTAAACATTTAAATATGTTCTGAAAGCAGACAAGTGAAAATATTATTATTGGTTTAATTAACATGGTATTTGATGTCACGATTGTATGTCGCACACATTGTGTTACCGAATGATTCTGGTGTTCTTTCTTACAGGTTTCATTTCGTTTGGCTGTTGTGATTGGTGTTGTTTTCTTTCACGTAAAATAAAATTGACCACATCTGTGTTAATAGTTTTTCACATTGCCATGTACTGTAATAATAGCTTGATAAGCTGCACGGAAACAATAAAATGATCTTGCTTAAAAGTGTGTGAATAAGCATTGACAAGAAAGTTGCAGTTGTTGTTCTTTCTAAGTGATAGTTCGGGGTGCATTAGTTTGTGTAGAGGTCAGCATGGCTGAATGGATAAGAGGACTTGTTCTTAAATATTTGGTGTGTTGATGACGAGGTAGCAGGTTCAACCCTTACATCGGTCAGTTGGACTAAAATATTGACCTCTCGCCATTGTGGATGTAAATTGCAAGCACCTCTGAAGTCGGAGTGGTTTCACCTTGTGGCGAGGGACACTGGTAATAGAATAAGCCAAGCCACACACAAATCAGTTCAGTGTACTAGGAGTAGAAGCACACGCATGGAATACGTTTGAGTTCAAAGACAGCGAATGTTCAATAAAATCCATTTTGGTTTATTAAGAAAGCTCGGTGATTGGTTAATTATTTATGTACAAGGAAACTCATGCATATTGAACCACACTGAAGTTAACTCATTATTGCAACGTTTCACGTGAGTGTCTGCCCACTATCAGGTTCCTATAGAGTTACAAGAAAATAAAGGGCCATTTCACACGCCTTAAGGAGCATTGGGCATATGGTGCTAAACTAATATTGCTAGGACCCTTCGGCTCACGGCTGGCGATGCTGGAAAGGAAAACCGTAAACTGGTTAGAGAAATTAGACGTAGACAGTCACAATATGTTAGGTCACGTTATGAGAAGAAATACATTAGAGAACTTGGTGACAACTGGCAAGACTGAGGGAAAAGAACAAGGGGAGGGCAGAGAAGTAAATACATGGATGGCTTGACCACGTATGGTCGAGACAGGAACACGGAACTGATCCACGACTCTGGTGATCGAGTAAGATGGCAAAACATGACTACCCACGCTTATCGACACGGCACACGATGATGATGGTGATGCGGTCAGTATCATACCAATCACCTTTACTTTCAAAGATATTTTCTGATACCCATTTCAGTCTTGGGTGACGACCCGTCAAAATGTTTTGGGCACTCTATGAGAAGAAATAAACTAGACCACGTTGTGACAACTGGCAGGATTTAAGGGAAAAGAGCAAGGGGAAGACAGAGAGGTAAATATCTGGATGGCTTGACCACATGGCATAATCGAGACAAAAACACAGAGCTGACCCACGACTCTGGTGATCGTGTCAGATGGAGAAACATGACCGCCCCGCTTATCGGCACGGCACATGATGATGACTACCGGAATATGCAAGTTTCCACCTTCTGAAGCATACTCTGTGAGTCCGTTACCCACCAAACATATCTGCCCGTGCTGCCCTTCAACTCTAATATACTGACGGGCATTCGCCATACAATTATGACAACACTTGAAGATGTTGGTATGGACATATTATAGACAACTGGTCAGAATATCACAAGTTTAATACCACAGCAGGCACTGGTAATCACTGCTTCTTGGATGTGAGAGGCTATGTCATCAACATTCATTTATATACGAATATTAGTTATTTTGATAGGTCACTGTCAACGACTATTGCCACCTATTTCCTATTGCCCTTCCTGATCACAGAAACCTGAAAGACGCCGGCGCAACACCCCTTCTGCACCATGTGTGCCTAGATTTCACAACTGTCTGCCTCCTGCCAGAAACTAAATTCCCCGGGATTTTCATGTTAATTTCAGTATATTGTATACAAGGCGTATATTTGGTCTTCCCTTTTCCCCCAGGGATGATTCCATTAGTGTATGACAGCACAATCAACATCAAAGAACGGCCATACCATCCGAGCCTGCGGGCTTTTACAGATGTTACGATAGCGCTAGATCCATCCATCCATCATGTGCCATGCCAATAAGCGTGGGCGGTCATGTTTTGCCATCTCACTCGATTGTCAGAGTCGTGGATCAGCTCCGTGTTCCTGTCTCGACCATGCCACGCGGCCAAGTCACCCAGATATTTACTTCTCGGTCTTCCCCATGGTCTCTTCCTTTCGATCTTGCCAGTTGTCACCAAGTTCTCCAAGTCATTTCTTCTCATACCATGCCCAAAATATTTTGACTGTCTACGTCTAATGACTCAAATCAGTTTACGATTTTCATTTGAGTCTTGAAGGACTTGTTCATTTGTGTTTTCTGTCTGACCATGGTATTCTTTGCATTTTCCTCAGACACCACATTTCCGCAGCCATCAGATGTTTTTCAGCTTGACTGCTCATTATCCACGCTTCACATCCTTACAAAAGTACAGGCTCTATGTAGCACTTCAACACTCTTTTTCTCGTTTCAGCTGATATCGTTTTATTGGTCAGTATGTTTTTCATCTTGCAAAAGGCTACCTTCGCTATGTCAATTCTTGCTCTAATCTCTTCGAGGCATCTCCCATCAGACGTTGTGACTGTTCCGAGATAACTGTACCGATTAACTTGCTTAAGAATATGGCGCTGGATGATCCCATGATATTCCTATCTGTGCTCTGTCTGTCATTTAAAATTTTTTTTATTTACTGCCAATATAGTACCTTGCGGTGTATGGCAGGGTGGTCTTGAGCCTGAAGAATTAAGATCGCCTGGCTAGTGCAGTCGCCGCGAACTGTGCAGGTTAGGATTTTCTTTTTGCCCCCGACAAAATAAAATCCCACACCTTACCGAGGGATCGAACCCGGGTCTCCCGAAGAAGAGTCCGGCGTTCCAGCCACTCGGCCAACCGCTCCTCTGTACTCAAGTTCCCCAAAGTGGAGAGTTCCCACAACAGGGAAGTGCACTCAGCAAGGTGACATTATTGATGCATGTCATTGGCAGGACGGTGCGATCAACCCCAGGTGGACTTTCTAGGCAACTTTCCGTTCAGTAGTTTGCCATTGCATTCTGAACGAGAAGTCAGCACATAAATCCTAGTGATCGGCGTGTGGAACGAACACACTACCACGGCGCTAGCGCAACAAGAAGTGTCAGAAATCGATCCAAACTTCTATGGGTACTATCACATCGTACAGTACCTGGAAATGACAATCCCCCTTCCCCCCACACAGCAACACATACACAGCCACACACATACATACACACACACACGCACACACACATACACACACAAACGTCCAAAATATGGTAGAGAGTGTGAAAATGAAGATAACCAATTCGCATACGGTGAGCGGGAGGTCAGCTTGGCCGAATAGATAAGAGAGCTTGCTCTTAAACTTCCGGTGTGTTGATGCCGGGGTGGTGGGTTCAATCCATACACGGGGCAGTTTGACTAAATGTTGACTTCTCTTCCTTGATTTGGGGACATAAATTAAAAGTATTTAAGAAGTCGGAGTGGGTTCGGCTGATGGCGAGGGGCACTGATAATAGGAAAAACTAGCCCACATGCAAAAACATTAAGTACAATGGACTAGGCTTGACTTCAAAGCGTGCGAACGCACAGGTACGTTGAGAAACAGAGAGTAGTCCAAGCGATCAGACAAGTACATAATTAATATAAAGACAACACTCGTCACCGACAGCGACAGATCATGATACCCATCCCAAGTCGAGGCTTAGGAAACCTAATAAACACATGAAACAACTTCTTTTTCCTGCTCCACCCACTGTGCACTCGTGGACACAGCAAAGAAATATCTGCAAAATTGTCCTCTGCCCGGCCAATTAAAAAAAGTTATATAAGCGAAAGGAAAAAAATAGAATGCTTGCTTGTTTGTGTTCGTTGGCTTGAGCTTCAGCGTAAAGTCCTGTATGTCGGATGAAGGCATCCTGTTGTCCAACATCAGTGTGATGTCATCAGGACCTGAGGTTTGCGTGAGTATCCGTTGTCCCATGTCTGGCTTATGGGTGTTCAGACTGGTGGTTCCTCGCCGTGCAGGCAGACACTCTCAGACTTCGGAGGAAAAAAGTAGAATAAGAAGAGCCGCGATTTCTGCAACGTTTCTCTCAGACGTAAGCCACGTTCCCAGGATATCACCAGCAAAGTGAAACATTGTCATTGCAATCATGTAGCCTATTGACATAAATGGCATTCTATTTAGAATAGCGTACACTCTGAGTGTAACGTAGTCAATACATTGTAATGAAGGAACGTAACAAACAACAACAACAACAATATTGCGTTCTTTATTACTCTTTCAGTGTTTTACAAAACCAATCGCACATACAAACATATATGCTATCAGAAGCCTTCTTCATCAACGTCTCACAATCTTTCAGCCTGCATCCTCATGTCCATGATTGTCTAGTAGCTTACTTTGTACACGACTACCCTTGCTTTAAGGAGTATTGTCATTAACCTGGATTCTTCTTCTTATAGTCCATGCCGTGCGGTGTTAGCGATCACTTCTGTCCTGTCTTTTGTCTCGCGTGCTGTCAATGATTTCTGATATTAATGCCCCTCCATGCCACGATGCCTGACTGCCCAGCATTTTCCTCTTGCTAACCTACATTTCTCTACCCCTCAAACTTTCCCGTTGTGACAACTTTCCCTTTCTCATGACATTCCAAAAGAATGTGGACTGACTATTTCTATTGCGAGTTCTCTTTGTTAGTTAACTTCCTTCAAGACATTTACTCTGCCCTTTAAATCCCTCCATGGTGTTCTCATCGCTCTTCTATAAAAACAAATCTCCACTAATCTGGATTAACATGACGTAAAAAAAAAAGATAAACGAGTAAATGACCGGTTTGCAGGTCTAGATGCGCATTAAGTGTGCAGAGTAAGTACCATACCTTTATACTCAGATCCCTGCTCTATGGGAGATGTGGTGAATATCACGTCGGCAGCCATTGCTTTGGCTGCCCATTTCTGAACATTATCCATTAACACCATTTTTCGCCTTGTACTTTTAATTTTCCCTGTGGCTGATTCATAAAATACCCGTTGCACATTCGCATACCACCGTAATTTTCGCTTCCTTTCACAGTTATTGTGAGATGTGTGTATTACTTCAACATAGCGGCTGATGGTATTCTGTATATTAAACTTCAGATCTGATCTTGGCGTTTGTATTTCCAGGATGTACTAAGCATGTTTTCTGTATTGCTTGGCTGTTTTTGATCTAGTTCAGTATTTATGTATGGATACGAATGTGGGACAATAAGTAATCAAATGACGGGGATATTGAAGGAAGTGGGCATTATAGGAAGTGTTTACAGATCCACTCATTGCTACGGAATTCATCAACACAAACAGGAACATAAAAATGCAGTATACGGTGCATATTATGCCGTGACCAAGGATATGTGAAGGCCTAACGCTTCAAACCCCAGCGGTAGTATCTGCTATGGAAATTTCCTTTTTATCACTAGCTGAGTTGGGTGGATATCACAACACCCGGGACATTTCCATAAGCGCTCCGTCCTCAGATTCAACAACCAGCGAAGAATCCGATTACTAATCGTATCAGCTGCAGTATGATATTTTATTTCATCCCCAGAAGATAAGGAATAGAGAAACTAACCTTATGTGGGAAAGTATTAGACCAGAGATTCAGAGGAAAACAGTGAAAGATTCTGTCTATAGCTTAAACAGCTGGGCAACAAATAATAACAGCTTCATTAATTAATTAGCTAATAGAGAATAGTGGGCAGCCATCGTCGCAAGCTCTGCTGCAGACCAACTCTGTCCCATGTGTTGATTGTATCAACCCTGTCCGATTTGTTGATTGTGCCAACTATGTCCCATTCGTTGATTATACAAACTCTGTCCCATTTGTTGATTGTACCAGTCCTATACCATTTTTTTTATTGTACCAACACTGATCCATTTGTTGATAGTACCAACACTGATCCATTTGTTGATTGTACCAACTCTTTCCCATTTGTTAATTGTATCATCCCTGTCTCATTTGTTGATTGTACCAACCCTGTCCCATTTGTTGATTGTGCCAGCCCTGTCCCATTTGTTAATTGTACAAACCATGTTCCATTTTGTAATGTTACCATCTCTGTGCCATTTGTTACGTTACATTATCCCATCTCAAACGTTATGTTAACATCTTCAGTGTCAGTTATCACGTACGTCCAGGCTGTTCCAGTTATTACGTGTATTTCCAGTGCATGGTTTGCCACTTTATATGCTTCTATCTCAGATGTAATCTTAACGACTTCGGCGTCAGCAATCACTTACACTCACGCTATCAGATCTATTACGTTAAATGTTTCTGTTTTTAAACACGCACACCATGAACACAATATTTTACGATTTCTCGCCTGTCATATTTCCCTGCATCTCGACAGGTTCGTACTATTTCTTCTCTGTCTTTATTTTAGATTCTTGAATCCGAGATATCATTTCTCTTCTTCGTCGTCTTACGCCCTCAGATGTCAATATGAATGAATGCAAAGTAAGTAACAGTCAAGAATAACCTCTTGACATCTCCCTAGTTTGTCGTCAAATGGAACCATTTAAGTTATTACATTAACTACTTCTTTTCTATGGTGTTATTTAAAACAGCAGTTGCATGGAACGAAAACAGGTAAAAGAGGTACATTGATTTATTTTTGAATTGTGTTCCTGTTTGTTATGCAATTTTTTTCGAAGTGTTTCTATATAAAGAGCAGACATACACAAGGAATGACCAATATTTCAAGAAAGGCAGACACACAAAGATATGTAACATTATCTTTCATAAGTAATGCTTACAATATCTAAACATTTTTGAATAAGTGTTCATTCCGTGGTAGACTGGCATAATATTAACACAGAAATATTGGCTGATGTGGCATTAATGTCGTCTGCATGTTATGACTGGAACCGGCGAGTTGTGAACTACGTAATCACTAACGCTACCCAGAAACGCTCGCTTCAGCTTGCTCAAACCCCTAGTTCCGGTCACTATCATGGTGGCGCCCTCTTCAGCTGCTGCTTTCACAATAGCTTCCCCTGGTTTCCCGGATCCTTTTCTGATTTTTCCATTGATCTGAAACGAGAATGTTTAATGTTTATCAAAGTATGTTATGGCGCAGTTCTGTAATTTTACTATATAGGAATCACATAAATGACATTCAGAATGACAGTTATACTTGAAAAAAAGCATAAAGTTATCATATTAAAGCGGATGTCAGCTGTACGCTGGTCAGATGGTTTAAAATATTGACTTCTGGTCTTTGAATTTGACTTTACAAATACCTCAGAAGCCGGCGTGGTTTCAAAGGTCACTGGTAATAGGGAAAACTGATGCACACGTAAAAATCAGTGCAGTGCACAAGAAGTAGTATAGCAGCACGCGTATGGACTGCTCTTGAGTTTAAAGAGAGCGAAAGCAAAAACAAATAATCCTATTCGAGCCGAAACAAAGGCACTGCAATCTAGAAGCCCACGTCTATCGCGAGTTTCAGACAGGATGTGGCCTTGAATGTGTATGTACCAACCTCAGAAGTCATTAGAGCATATTTTACAGGAGTTTCAGAAATTGAAATACTCTAGCCATGTTAAACGTTACTGTGGTTTAGACAGAACAATTGTGAACAGCATGGTACCCGGCGGCGGAAGCAGGGGTCGACTAGCATGGTGTACATACACAGTGCATTGCAGACATCCTAGTCATCAGAGTGCAGGAGGCAGGAGCACTGGCTAAGGATCGAGTCAATTTTCGGGCGGTGTGGATAGCCAAGTTCTGCAAAGAACCTGCAACATGATGATGATGATGAAATACACATAAACCTCCGAGTATAATTCTGGTCCTCAGAAACCTAGCGACAAAACTCTGTGGAGATCTCATTGAGGCCATCATTTACATTGGCACCTCTCCGTCTTGACAGACAATAGTTTGGTACATGGTGCTTCAAAAATGCATACTAACTACAACCCATGGCGGTAGCGAATGTGACTGATAAGGTCAATACGTGCTGTGGTCATTTCCACCATCATGCACCATCTTACGTCTCCCACGCTCTGTGTGTGTTTTATCTGCAATCATTTTCTCCGTTGTTTTTATCCATTTCTGATAGTTGCCCTCCATGCAACACGTTCAGCGGCGAGTTGCTCCCAATGTGCATTATCAGTACATGTATCCATAATGTCCCGCTTACACACATCTTTGTATCGTAGTAGAGGCCGACCCTGAGATCTCCTACCCATCTGTAGTTCACCGAAAAAAGATGTCCTTTGGTATTCTACCATCATCCATCCTCCTAACGTGTCCTATCCATCTAAGTCTACGAAGACTGAGCATGGAACTCACCGTCACACAACCTGATCTTTCCAATACTTCAGTATTTGTGATTTTGTGTTGCCACTTAATACCAAGTATTCTTCGCAGACACCGCATATGAAAGCTGTTTAAACGTTTCTTTTGGTGTGAGTAAGTTGACCAGGATTCACTGCCATAAAGAAGAGTACTAAGGACACAGGCTTGGTAGACAAGGACTTGAGCCCATCATCAACATTAATATTCATATCCTAACCGAAATCGAAGTCAGAGAAAGCAGAAGCATGAGAGAGATATGAAATGCAGTATAACCCCTCTGTCTGGTTAATACCACTTCATAAAACTAGATGAGTCAGTAGTAGACTGATTAGTGTTAACGTCGTTTGATTACTTTCCACTGCTGACATTTGTAACAGAAGGGACTGGGTACAAGGGATTAACGTATCAAGGTCAATATGCCCATAGTTCCCCACACCAGCAGGTCTCGGGTCAGGTCGAAGCACTAGTAACAAACGCTCATCTGGGTAGGAGAGTAAGTAAGTGGCACCTTGCCGTCTTTACAGACGAACGTATTTGGATTGGAACTAGAGCTAGAATTCCATCGCACAATGCCTGGGTTTAGATGAAGAGAACATGTGTTGCCCAAGCAGCACAATCCCTCTCTCGGCCTTGCATTGGTTTCTCCAGAGGAAATGATGACCGGTACGTCAGGAACAAGGTAGGCTGCAGATGCTGCCGGCTCAGCATCACATATCCAAAAGCAGGAGGTGAGTAACGGCCAGGCTCTCACATCCGGGGGATTTGACTTAGAGGCGTTCAGCCATATCCCTCAGCTGAGTGCCTCAAACCAAGTGTCTGAACCTATATAAGCGTATTCTACTGTCAAACTCCCCGCCTGACGCTGTCTTCAGTGCGGATTACGTGACCCGCGAGATTCCGCACTGAATAAGTAAAGAAACGATAAAAGTAGTGGTATTTCAATTGCGCTTGCGCTCCCACCTATGCTACACCCTTCATGTGTCTTCACAAAGTCGGACTAGAGTCAAGCTCAACAGGGTCTTCTTTCCCCGCTGATTCTACCAAGCCCGTTCCCTTGGCTGTGGTTTCGCTAGATAGTAGATAGGGACAGTGGGAATCTCGTGAATCCATTCATGCGCGTCACTAATTAGATGACGAGGCATTTGGCTACCTTAAGAGTCATATTTACTCCCGGCGTTTACCCGCGCTTGGTTGAATTTCTTCACTTAGAAGAGTACAGGAGGTCAACTAAATTGATTACGTTTGGTCAGTAGAAATAAATACATTAGCATGCGAGAAGCGCAGCAGAAAAGATAGCGTTCTTTGTCACATAAAGAATGTTGTTAGATAGTTAGGGTTTTTTGGCACACAATTATTGTTGTTTATCAGATAGTTAGTGTTGGGTGTCAGATTGTTAATGGTTTATCTCTATATAGTTAATTTTAGGTGCCATATAGTTAATGTTATTTGTCACGTAGTTACTGTTGTTTTTAGGATTGATCATACTTTTGTATACTTCCTGTAAATTGGCTCTAATAATCGTCAGCTGTGTGTTTAAAGTAGTGAGTGACAGATATTGCAATAGTGAAGTGTTAGAACTTCAAATTTTCTAGATCACAGAATTATGAGGTACGATGGCCAATTTTCTTTCTTTCTATCTATCTTTCTTTCTTTCTTTCTTTCTTTCTTTCTTTCTTTCTTTCTTTCTTTCTTTCTTTCTTTCTTTCTTTCTTTCTTTCTTTCTTTCCGTCTTTCTTTCTGAGACAATTTCTAAACACTTCTGAACATTATCTAGCACCAATTCTATGAGAACCACGATGCTATAGAGGTCCGGCCTAGTGTGTACTAATTAAGACATCTCTAGCTGATTTATTATCCCGATCCTTGCTGGATGAAGAGAAACCCTTAACTATACCGCTTAGGGATAAAAGATGTGCACCTCGCACGTACATCTCGAACACCGTTATCTCATTGGAGCAAGAGTCTCAATCAACTCACGCCAAGCCGTCCGATCTTGTGTACTGTTTGCTGCTGCCTTCATACACTCCCTATATCATTCATATCGCTGGGGATCAGCAGGGCCGAAGGGATAGGAAAGCTTGTTCTTAAACATCCGGTGTGCTGATGCCGAGATAGCGAGTTCAACCCCTACACCTATGTTTGACTAAAATGTTGACTTCTCGTCCTTGACTTGGGGACGTAAATTACAAGTACCTCTGAAGTCGGAGTGGGTTCGCCTGATGGCGAGGGACACTGTTAATAGTTAGTTAGTTGCATGTCCTTTGTAGGACGTGGCATTCAACCCCAGCATTCTATAGCTGTTAGTGATTCCTGGGCAAGTTTCCGTTCAGTAGTTTGCCATTCCTTTCTGAACGACCGTCACCCATACCATTTCGAAAAAAAAAAAAATTAGACAGCTGTGTTTGGAACGCGGTATGCGACATTACGAACTGCGTCCGTAACTTCTTCACCACGGAGCAGGTTACACTGGTAATAGGGAAGCTAATTCACACGCAAAAATCAGTCCAGTGATACTAGAAGTAGAAGCATATGTATGGGCTATGCTTGCGTTCAAAAAAAAAAAAAAAATAAAAATCTTCTCTTTGTTAAATTCTCTTGTCCGTATATGTTTAGGTGTTCCTTTATTTCGTTATCCTCTTGTTTCCAGACAAGAGGGTGTCTAGTCATTACTGTTTGACACTTTTCCCCACTGTGTCCTACCATTGGTATCCAGGGTGGCTTTATTCTACCATCTTAGTCATGCTACTCTGTCTAGGCACCACTTAATGCAGTGGTTCTCAACATATTTTGGCCCGTGCCCCCCTTCACCATATTTTGAGAACGTCATTCCCCCCTTTCGTATTTCCTACCTAAAAATCCCTCCCCAGCCTCTACACAGTATACGTAATAATGGAAGCTAAATTTAATAGCACATACTAAAACAAGTCTAGACGTCCGCACAAAACATGATTTGTGGGTCTACTTACTTTAAAAATTGAATTTTAGAAGGGTGAGACGTACAGAACCGTACAGTATGAAGGAAAAACAATATCAAGTAATCGGTTCTTGTATTAACGTGATCTTGAAATAATCTTAATTCACCCTCTGGAAACCCTAAAATCGGGGGGGGGGGGGAATTCTCCACCGATTGAGAATCCCTGACGTAATGAATGTTTATGGTTTATTAACGGCTCTGTGGTGAAATGGTTACGGATGCAGTTCGTAATCCCGCATACCGCATTCGAAACAACGCCGCGGGCGATTTAGCAGCAGTCCATAGTGAATTGGTTTTCAAAAAATTATATGAGTGTCGGTTGTTCAAAAAGCAATGGCAAACTACTGAATTTAAACATGCCAAGAAATCACAGTCACGAAATGCTGGGGTTGACTGTAACGTTCCGTAAAGGATAATGCAACTTACTTTAACTTAGTCTATTAGTAATTATTTTAGTCACTCGCCGTGTTTCTGATCCATACAGCGGTACTGATGTAACGGTAGAATTAAATATTATATAAGGTTGGCAATAATTTTAATTTCTTCAATACAATTTTCCGAGTGCCATGAAAGCTCCACTTGAATTTTGTATTCGTATTTTAATATCTCAGTATGTCCTCCATCTGTGCCTACATTGCTACATAAGAAGGTGAATGGTTACTTATCTAGAGGACCGAGTGTCCACTGCAATCAGTGCATAACGATGTGTCGAAGCAGACCAGGTCACCCTGTTGCCCTGACAGCGAGACAATGGTGACAAAGACGGATTGGAAACCCTCTATGTTGCAATGGAAGGTAAGGCGAAACCAAAACATTATCTTTCTAATATTAAGTTTCTGAGCATGTCACGTATCTAGAATTGAGGAGCCACATGTTCAGAAGCATCAGACCAGTCTTCAGACACAATACGATGACAGGACAACAGGAATTAACATTTACTCCATTGATTTGCATGAGGTGTCCAAACTTGTCCTCAATTTTCTTCATCTGTTCCGCCAGCTCCTTGACAATCTTGGCAGTCCTGGCCGGGCCTGAGAATATAACACACCAATAAGACTGTGTTACAACAGGGCTAGAACATGAAGAAGTGTAATAAAAACCTGCTAATGAAGTAATAATAATAGTGGCTGTTGTTTCGAAGAATATTTGTTCTTCAATGACAAATTACAATTAGACAGGGTAACCAAAATAAATAAATAAATAAATAAATAAATAAATAAATAAATGAAAAAAGCGACTGTATTTAGTTAACTCCACGATATTCGTTATTAGCACGCATCATAATAAAAACAATGTCTGCTCATCTGGCTGCTGGCCTGCTTGTCTGCCTGTCCGTGAGTTTGTCCGTCCGTCCGTCCGTCCGTCTCTCTGTCTCTCTTTCTGTCAGTCTACATACTGCCATGATCCTATATTAGGTCATGGAATAGTAAACTGATAGAAGATAGAGCTTCACGCAATATGGCAGGAAGCTCGGGTGGTTCACAGATTCACGCCTGGTATGAGGAAGGCAAGTCGAATCGTAAGAGAGGGGACAAGGTCTCCTCGAGGCAATCAGTCCACGTGGAGCTATGGTCGGAGCTGGACCTGGTTCTCTTGTTCCCGTAGAATGGCAAAATAATGAGCCCCTACATTGTTAGTGAGATTTATAGTTATTGTGCAGACTATTGTAGAAGCGTGATAGACATGTTGTGAAAGTGATAATGTGAACTGTCTAATACTTGGAGTCAATATAAGATTTGAAACTGAACTGCGTTCTGTTATTCGAGATGCCTTGAGTTGTTTTAAAGAGTTAGCTGTTGTGAACTGTGCAGAGCGATAGAGTTAAACAGAACTTAAGACATTGTGAGAAACAGCTATAGTGAGAAGATTACAGCTACCGTACAGTCAGAAAGATATAAACTGTGCACCACAGCACAAGCTCTTCAATTGCTGGGAACACGTTGTCAAGATCGGGCAAGATGTGTGTCGGGCAGAACGAATGCCCTGTGTGCACACCAGGATGATCTGGGTTGTGACCTCGGCCATGGGGCGTCAGACCATGGGTATCGACCCAAGTATTGTTGATGCCAGTCTATCATCACTGCCAAGTAAACAAGGTACCAGCCATGGGCGTATTATCGAGCATATTATTCTCCTATGGCACATACCTACCAACCAACTTACCTACCTAATTATAAATTACCTTCCGTTGTCTTTCTGTCTCTCTGTCCGTCCGTCGGTCCGTCCGTCTATCATCCTACCGACCGACCGACCGACCGACCTACCTACCTACTTACCTACCTACCTACCTACCTACCTACCTACCTACCTATCTCTTCCTGTATACCAGTTCGTCCGTCTGTCCGTCCGTCCACCTGTCCGTCTTTCTTTCTTTCTTTCTTTCTTTCTTTCTTTCTTTCTTTCTTTCTTTCTTTCTTTCTTTCTTTCTAATTGTCGATGCTTTACGACAGATGAGCACAAAGACTTAGTGCTATTCATAATATGAAGAAATCATTTTAAATATCTACATTATTCTGCTTTCTCAAAAGCCACCTACGGCATTCCTCCTACAATCAGCTACGATAATTGAATGTAAACGCACACCTCAGTCAGCAAACATTTGATATAACCCAGTTTGTTTATCGCATCAACTATCGATTATAGAACCCTCCTTTCCGCGTAGCAGGTATGTCCAAATACCAGATTTGTCTCAAATCTCAGACTTCCTGTATGGGTTACCTGTTGCTATCAGTGTGTGATCATAATGTATGTTCTGTTTCTGCCGTTTGCTTTCTTTTCTGTAATCCTGATCCCGCCAGATTATGCTGATCCTGTCAGTTTAAAGATATGGTTGTCAGGGTATTTCTTATGTTTGTCGTTAAAATGTATTGCATTTCTCTATTCTTATTTACGTATTTAACACCAACCTTGTTTAACATCTACCTATCTACCTGCCTGTCTGCCTCCTTACCTGCCTGCCTGCCTACCTACCTATAATATGTCCCGCAAAGAATGCCTTCATTCACGATCAATTATGTTGAAAACTGTCTTATCCAGTACAGTTATATATCCTATACAGTTATCCCTGTATATATTGGCTCTCAAAAACAACTGGTAGCCTAGAGCCTCGTGAAAACTGCGCTTCCGTCAATTCCCTTAATTTTCAGTCTTAAGACAAGCGTAGCGACGAGACAAGCATATGACTACTGGCAGGATCAACCAGATATATATCGGACAGACGGGCTATTCACGCACACGAAGCCAAGAGTAGCATCGCTAAAGCGCGCCCTCCCGGTACAAGGTGATACATGCAAAACCACTGGACGCCTACCGACGAGCTTTCAAGCTACACCGGCAGGACTGACCGAAAAGCTATACCATTTTACTGACTGCAGGCCCACTACTCATCGAGAGAGAGGGTGGGCGCTTATCGAGACTTTGTCGAACGGTCGTACACATTTTCTCTTTTGCCCGCTCAAACCACGACCCTGGCTGCACGATGCGGTTACATTCTCGAAACGCCTGCCTCGCTAACTTGCGTTGGCTGGGAAGATCCCATTTTGGTGCACCTCACACAGCCATCCGAGACAACGAACGCTAGACGCGGAACTGATCTTGCGAACCAGACCAGCCCTCACTCCTAGCAAGCAACAAGCAATCAACCAACCAAGTAACCAACTAAGCAACAGACCAATAACCAAACAATGAAGTAACCAACACAGACACTACACCATGCATAATTACGAGTACTTACTGGCATCTCTGATTTCCTGATCGTTTTGGTCGGTGCAGTGAAGTAAGACTGTGAAATATTCAGGCTTGTGAATGTAATCTCTGTACCCTGGGGAGAGTAGATAACGATAGGATTAACCAATGAAACCACACAAAATGAATGGGGAAAAAAACCAAAAAAAAACAAACAAAACAAAAACGCAATTCAAGACTCGAGCAATGAAACACATAACAGTGGAAAATCATCAATAACATTATCACCAACATCACCATCGACATCGCCATCGACATCTGTATTTCAACATCAGTATCATCATCAATATTATCATCAGAACCACTATCATCATCATTATCATCAAATCAACAACATTATCATCAATATTATAATGATCATCCTCATGAACATCATCAACATCAAAATCATGAACATCATTAACAATATAATCATAATTAACTTCATAATCAATATCATCAGCATATATCATCATCAACATAATCATCATCAGCATCATCATCATCAAAATCATCATCATCAAGAGATATCTCCCCATGAAAGTTCGGTTTGAATTAATCTTCTACATCTTGCGGCGAAGAAGTTACGAATGCAACTCATACCGCATTCGAATAACAGCCAGCGGCGATTTGGAAGCAGATCGCCTTGCGTTCGTTCCCAAGCAAAGAAATGAAAGCAATCGTTCTGAAATCAATGGCAAACTACTGAACGTAAACTTGTTAAGAAATCACCAACCAGCAAAAATGAAAATAAACACTGGTATGACTGTCATGTCCTGTAAAGGATATGCAACTAGCTTTTTCTCTGTGCCCTCTCGGTGCATTCATTCTACCTTCTTTAGGGTAAATGGTTTCATACTTGTCCACACACATCTGACTTAATCTTCACATTCCACGACTTTCATCCAGCACTCTGTTCAACCATAAGTTGTTACATGACCGAAGTTCTGTAACTGTCTGAGCTGGAGTTCATTAATGAATGTTTTGTTCAACCATAAGTTGTTACATGACCGAAGTTCCATAACTGTCTGAGATGGAACTCATCCATCAATGTTTTGTTCAACACCAGCTTTTGTGGTAACAATCAACATGTTTATCCCCAAGCAGTTTCCTGTAATGGGTCTATGATGTGATGGGACATCACATTGCGCAGGCTTTAATGCACGGAGGAATGGGTCTTACTTAGCAGGCGAAAAGCCCAGGCGTCGAACGCTCATCCGAATGTGCTTATGACATTATTAGCGCAGTTTCTTATCAACTTCGTTGACACACCAGCTAGTTTGCGAAGCAATTTTTTATTTCTGTTCTTTTCATGCCTTGACATTATTCCTATGTGGTCTATATACCAACATCCCAGAAGTGTCAATGTTACCCCCACACTGTAGCGCAGTCGCTAGCAAGCTTGTCTGCTGACCTGTTGGTTATGGTTCGAATCTCCATCGAGACAATTAACAAGCAAAAAAAAAAAAAAAAAATAAAAAAAATGATCTGGGCTGCAATATCGACGCACCCTAAAATAGGTACCAGCACCAGAAAATATCCTGGAAAGAAGTAAAGGTGTGACATAGACCATATTGCTCATGGATTGCGTAATGACTTATAAAAGTATGAGTTTAGCATCATATATAAAGTACTAGATGACCCGGCCCGGCTTCGCCCAGACCCTGGTGGGGAGCATCTCATTTAATTCATATAAGTAGTCATATAAGTTCTCGTTCCCGTTACCGACTATCTGTCTGTCTGTCTGTCTGTCTGTCTGTCTGTCTGACCCGGCCCGTCTTCGCCCAGACCCTGATGGGGAGAATCTCATTTAATTCATATAAGTAGTCATATAAGTTCCCGTTCCGACTATCTATCTGTCTGTCTGTCTGACCCGGCCCGGCATCGCCCAACTCCTGGTGGGGAGAATCTCATTTAATTCATATAAGTAGTCATATAAGTTCCCGTTCCCGACTGTCTGTCTGACTGTCTGTCTGTCTTGGGTAAATGGAGGAGGGAGGAGGAAGAGGGAGGTGGAGGAGGGAAGAGGAGGGAGGAGGAGGAGGGAGGAGACAGGAGAAGTAGGGAGGAATAGGAGGGAGGAGGAGGGATTAGGAGGAGGAGGGAGGAGTAGTGTGGAGGAGGAGGCGAGGAGGAGGGAGGAGGAAGAGGGAGGAGGAGGGAGAAGGAGGGAGGAGGAGAACGCAGGAGCAGAAGGGAGCAGGAGGAGGAGAGGGAGGAGGAGGGAGGAGGAGGGAGGAGGAGGGAGGAGGAGGAGAGAGTAGGAGGATGGAGGAGGCGGAGGGAGAAGGAAGAGGGAGGAGGAAGAGGGAGAATGAGGAGGGAGAAGGAGGAGAAGGAGGGGGAGGAGGGGAGGAGGAGGGAGGAGGAGGAATGTGAAGGGAGGAGGACGGAGGAGGTAGAGGGAGGAGGAGGAGGGAGGCGGAGAGAGGAGGAAGAGGGAGGAGGAGGAATGTGAAGGGAGGAGGAGGGAGGAGGTAGAGGGAGGAGGAGGGAGGAGAGGAGGTAGAGGGAGGAGGAGGAGGGAGGAGGCGGAGAGGGAGGAGGGGGAGGAGGGAGGAGGAGGAGGAGGGAGGAGGAGTGATGAGGAGGAGGGAGGAGGAGAGAGGAGGAGGGAGGAGGAGGAGGGAGGAGGAAGAAGGAGGAGGAGGAATGTGAAGGGAGGAGGAGGGAGGAGGTAGAGGGAGGAGGAGGGAGGAGGAGGAGTGAGGAGGAGGAGAGGGAGGAGGAGGAAGGAGGAGGGGGAGGAGGGAGGAGGAGGAGGAGGGAGGAAGAAGGAGGAGGAGGGAGAAGGAGGGATGAGGAGGAGGAGGGAGGAGGAGGAAGAGGGAGGAGGAGGAATGTGAAGGGAGGAGGAGGTAGAGGGAGGAGGAGGAGGGAGGAGGAGAAGGGAGGAGGAGGGATGAGGAGGAGGAAGAGGGAGGCGGAGGGAGGAGGTAGAGGGAGGAGGAGGAGAGGGAGGAGGAGGAAGGAGGAGGGGGAGGAGGGAGGAGGAGGGAGGAAGAAGGAGGAGGAGGGAGAAGGAGGGATGAGGAGGAGGAGGGAGGAGGAGGAAGAGGGAGGAGGAGGGAGGAGGAGGGATAGGGAGGAGGGGAAGAGGAAGAGGGTAGGAGGAAGAGTGGAGAGGAGGAGGGAGGATGTAGAGGGAGGAGGAGGGAGGAAAAGGGAGGAGGGAGGAGGAGAGAGGAGGAGGAGGGAGGAGGTAGGAGGAGGAGGAAGAGGGAGGAGGAGGGAGGAGAAGGAAGGAGGTGGAAGAAGGAGGAGGAGGATGGAGGAGGGAGAGGGAGGAAGAGGGAGGAGGAGGAAGGAGGATGAGGGAGGAGGAGGAGGGAGAGGGAGGAGGGAAAGAGGAAGAGGGTAGGAGGAGGAGGGGAGAGGAGGAGAAGGAGGGAGAAGGAGAAGGAGGAGGAGGGAGGAGGAGGGGATAGGAGGAGGTAGGAGGCAGAGGGAGAAGAAGGAAGGAGGAGGAGGAGGAAGGAGGGAGAGGAAGGAGGGAGAATGAGGAGGGGAGGAAGGAAAGGGAGGTGGAAGAGGAGGAGGAGGGAGGAGGAAAGAGGTAGGGGGAGGAGGAGGTAGAGGGAGGAGGAGGAGGAAGGAAAGGGAGGAGGAAGAGGAGGAGAAGGGAGGAGGAGGGTGGAGGGAGGAGGAGGAGGTAGAGGGAGGAGGAGGGAGGAGGTAGGAGGAGGAGGAAGAGGGAAGAGGGAGAAGAAGGGAGAAGGAGGAGTGAGGATGATGAGGGAGAAGGAGGCAGGAGGAGGAGGAGGGAGGCAGGAGGAGGAGGAGGGATAAGGAGGGAGAGGGAGGAGAAGGGAAGATGAGGGAGGAGGGGGAGGAGGCGGAGGGAGTAGGAGGGAGGAGGATGGAGGAGGAGGGGAGAGGAAGAGGGAGAAGAAAGAGGGAGAAGGAGGAGGGAGTCGGGAGAGGGATGAGAGGGAGGAAGAAGAGGAGGAGGGTGGAGGGAGGAGGTAGAGGGAGGAGGAGGGAGGAGAAGAGAGGAGGAGAGAGTTCGCCATTCCGAATTCATAACTTCCTTACACATAAAAAGATGAATTGTTATTGATATTGCCGTGGCATGGAGGAAAATCAGCAGCAGAGTTGATCCAAAAAACCAAAGACTGAGATCTACGGAGAGCCATGAACGCCTACGCCAGCCGGCACGGCACTTGATGATGATGATTGCCGTGTGACGATTCTGTGTAGTCACGTCATTTTCTTCCCTTTCCCTAGCGTTTTGGTTTGGGGATTCTTTCATCATCATCATCATATATTTACGTACGTATTTTGGGAGGGGAGGAGGGAGGAGGAGGAAGAAGAAAAAAAAACTATGACAGTTGACAGCTCTGGAATGAAAGGAAGGAGTGTAGAAAATTTCATCTCAATCGGATGGGCCGTTCGCGAACAAATAAAGGACATACATATTTACATATTTACATACATACACTTTGTTTTATAGATATAGATGCAGGGGGGGGGGGGCTGAGTGGTCTCGATATATGGTGTCCGCCTCGGGTGCTGGAGGTCCCGGGCTCAAGCCCCAGTGAAGGCCTGGATTATTTTACGTGGACTTCTAGTAACAAAATTTTCCCTGGTCTCTGGGTAGTGAGTTCGGACCCCGTGTGTATAGTTGCGCATGTAAAATTTCCCTCGGAGTTGGAATCGAAAAAGTGTAGCCTAACGGCGCTGCCCGGGCAAAATGTCGAGTTAAAAATCTACCCAAAGTATTTCAGGATCCTCGCCGATGCTACGGAGTTCGTGCACTGAGCTGAGATTCTCTAGACTCAGGCTTGAGTTAGGAGTAGAACGGAGCATTTTATGGGTTACGCCCGTGTGCCGTGATGTTGATCCGTCGATTAAACAAAACTAAACTAAACTATGCATGTCCAGTACGCCTCATGGGACGCGTAAAAAGGTTCCTACCACATACCTGATACACCTCAACATGTATAACAGGGCCTTTTACTTTAATTACTTTAATAGTCTGCAGTATATAACGTGTGTTGCGGTGTCTAACCGGGGCTCCTACATGGAAATACAATATAGTAATACTGTAGCCCTTCAGTGAATGTCGTAACAGGCGACTAAAATAAGGCTGGTCTGAGGTTGACTTTCTCACACCGTGGAATAATAAAATCAGTCAACGCCTATTCAACCATGAACTGGCTTATGACATAGCTTGGCATGCTTGGTTGTGTGCCTGTACTTCACAAGGGCAAATGAAGAAAGCATAAGAAGAACAGGAAGAAGAGGAAGAAAAAAGAAGAAGAAGAAGAAGAAGAAGAAGAAGAAGAAGAAGAAGAAGAAGAAGAAGAAGAAGAAGAAGAAGAAGAAGAAGAAGAAGAAGAAAAAGAAGAAGACAAGAACAACAAGAACAACAACAACAATAACAACAACATCAACAAGAATAAGAATAAGAAGGTGCACACGTTCGAATGCTTATAATTATTTGAGGAAAGACACAAACAAAAAAGATATACCGACAGATCAAAAGAAAAGTCAGCGCTAATTTGTTTCACGTATATATTTTTATTGTGTGCTTCACAGATGCCAGAAAGAGAGACAGCGAAAGGAGTAAGATTAACAAAGAAGAACTTGAACAGTATTTAGAAGTGTATTTACAAGAACCTACAGTGAAGTTTACACAATCCTAACTAAAGGGAAGCAATATCCTTCTAGTGAGGCATCAGATGGCGATTTACACAGAGGCATCAGAGAACTATTTTAATTATGTACGAAAGTGAGTTCCTTAGCGTACTCTGTCTCTTGTTATTTCTCACTCTGTCTCACACACACACACACTCTCTCTCTCTCTCTCTCTCTCTCTCTCTCTCTCTCTCTCTCTCTCTCTCTCTCTCTCTCTCTCTCTCTCTCTTCCCTTAAAATATACCGATTTTTATCCATAGATCATACTGGGATGTTATATTTATCAATGGGAAGAAATTGTGTAATTGAGCAGTTTTGAATATCTGACGGGCGATGAACAAGTGATGAGATAAATTAAAAGGAGAACGAACACTGGTCTGCAAAGACCTGAAAGCTTATGCATTGACACAGACAGAACAACAAAGATCAGAATACTTAAAGCATGTGTATTTCCTATGGCAACAAGGCTGTGAAAAATGAAATTTTAACAAATCATTTGAAACGCTTACACGCACATTTGAAAATAACTGTTACAGAATTGTATTGGAGATTCCTTGGACGAAAAATATATCACACACACACACACACACACACACACGCGCACGCACACACACGCACGCACGCACGCATATATATATATATATATATATATATATATATATATATAAGGAGGTCAGCATGGCCGAATGGATAAGAACATGTGTTCTTAAACATCCGGTGTGCTGATGCCGAGGTATGCCCTACAATGGACAGTTGGACTAAAATGTTGACCTCTTGGCCTTGACTTGGGGACATAAAATACAAGTACCTCTGAAGTCGGAGTAGGTTCGCCTGACGGTGAGGGACAGTGGTAATAGGGAAAGCTAATCCACACGCAAAATTCAGTCCAGCACTACCAGAAGTAGTGTGTATGAACTACACTTGAGTTCAAAGCGAGTGAGCGCAAACAAAAATATACACAGAATTATCTGTACAAATGTGATAAGACTTGCACACATACATGTCAACGCATTCACCAGGTGTAACAAACGTGAAGTAGTACATTGAAACATGTGAGCTATTTCCTCCAGTCAGGAGGAAACAAAACAAATATATTATAAGTTACCAGTTTCAAATATGTCCCGTCGCAAATAAGTGACAAAAAACAAAACAGAACAAAATTAAACCAGCACTGGGGAACGTTTTAAACTTTAAAGCTTTTAATGACAGTATTAGTAAATTACGAATAAAAGGTAAATGGAAAAATATAACGATGATTAATGTACATGCACCTACTGAAGAGAAAGAAGATGATATTAAAGAAGACTTTTATAATGATCTGGAAGATGTCATAGAAGAAACCCCCAAACAGGACATCCTGATTGTGCTGGGAGACTTCAATGCAAAAATAGGTAGAGAGCAAACTAATAAAAAAGTGGCCGGTATGGAAAGCCTACATACAACTTCAAATGATAATGGATGGAGAGTCATCAACCTGGCAGAAGCCAAAGGACTGCAGATTAGCAGTACCAGACTACAAAGAAAGGATATACACAAACAAACTTGGAAATCATGTGACAAGAGAACCTATAATCAAATAGATCACATTTTAATTAACAACAGAAATGCATCTAACATACAGCAAGTCAGAAGTTATACAGGAGCTGAGTGCCACAGTGACCACTTCCTCGTTGGAGCAAAATTTAAAATAAAACTTAAGAGAGCTTTCTATACTAAATTACAAAGATTACACCCAACATATAACAGAGAAAAACTGCAAGACATTACAGTCAACGAGAAATTTACAGATGAAATAAAATGTAAACTTGAAACTCTGCAAAACCCTTTGGAGGAAAGCGTTGACCAAACTTGGTTGAACATCAAGAATACAATTCAGTCTACCGCAGAAGAATGTCTCGGTGTGTTAACCACGCATAGAAAGAACAGATGGTTCAATCAAAAATGTGAAGAAGCAGTCATTAGGAAGAAGAATGCCAGACATGTATGGTTAAATGACATCAATAACATCCAAAAGGAAGAGCATTATAGAAATGAATGTAAAGAGGCTACAATAATAGTCAGACAGCAGAAGCGAGAATATATGAGTAATATAATCAAAGATATGGAAACTAATCACCAGAAAAATGAATCCAGAAATTTTTTTAAAGAACTGAAGTCAGTGAAACGAGGGCACCAACAAAACACATATGGTTTAAAAGACACAAATGGGAATATGATAAATACCAATGAGGAAATGTGCAACACATGGAAAGAATATTTTATTGAATTACTAAATTGTGAAGCTCCAAGTCACATTTTCCCACAGGAAGAGGTTCTAACATGCGAACCACAAATTGAAGAACCTACATTTGAAGAAATCCTATATGTAATCACACGACTTAAAAACAATAAGGCAACTGGGACTGATGGAATTGCTGCTGAATTTATAAAGGCAGGTGGCCATACATTACATCTAAAGCTATACGAACTAATAATAAAAATCTGGAGGACAGAAGAATTACCCCATGACTGGAAAGAGTCATTATTGATACCTATCTTTAAGAAAGGAGACAAGTTCCAATGTGGAAATTATAGAGGAATATCACTACTGTCCACAAGCTATAAGATACTATCCGCAGTATTACTAAATAGACTAAAACCATATTCAGAAGACATATTAGGTGACCACCAGGCGGGTTTTAGACAAAACAGATCAACAATAGATCAGATATTTATCTTACGACAAATAGCCGAGAAACATTGGGAATATAAAAGAGATCTCCATAACATTTTTGTGGATTTTAAAAAGGCTTATGATAGTGTCCTTAGGAATAGTCTATGGAATGCTATGCAGGAATTTGGAATACCAAGGAAGTTAATCAACATGACCAGACTATGCATGGAAGATACTTATAATATAGTAACATATAAAGCCAGGAAATCAGACCCCTTCCAAATAACATCTGGCTTGAAAGAGGGTGATGCACTATCGCCGCTACTCTTCAATCTGGCTCTAGAGAAAGTTGTAAGGAAGGTAAAGGAGGAATGTGATATTGGAGGAACATCCAAGCTGCTTGGTTATGCAGATGATATAGATATTATAGGGCAAAGTGAACAAAAGACATTGGAAATATTGACTCACTTAAAGGGAAAAGCCCAACAGATGGGGCTGGTTATCAACCAAGATAAGACAGAATATATGGTAATTTCAAGAGACGGAATGGCTAGAAACTCTGGCCACATACAAATAGATAATATGACCATTAAAAGAACGGAAACATACAAATACCTGGGTACAATCTTCAACTGCTCCAACATCATAAGGGAAGAAATACAAACTAGAATCAACTCTGGAAATAAGATATACTATGCACTACAACATCTACTAAAATCAAAGGCGCTATCTCGTAACACCAAAATCACAATATACAAAACACTGATCAGACCAGTTGTGCTGTATGGCTCTGAAACCTGGAGTACAACGAAAGGAGACGAAGCCTTGTTACAAACCTTTGAGAACAACATTTTAAGACGCATCTTTGAACCCATTAGGGATACACAAAGTGGAGAGTGGAAAAGAAGAAGTAACAAAGACATTTATGATCTGTTTAAGTCCCCGATAATCACTGGTATCATGAAGGCTAATAGACTACAATGGCTGGGGCATATAGAAAGAATGGAAGATAATAGGGAAACAAAACTCGCTTACACTCAGGAAATAAATGACCGTAGACCCCGAGGTAGACCAAGAAGGCGGTGGAGAGATAATACATGTACAGACCTACAAGCACTTGGAATTAACGACTGGCAAGAGAAGGTCCACCAGAGAGACGAATGGAGACGGATTGTATTTGCAGCAAAGAACCTCAATGGCTCGGAACGCTGAAGAAGAAGAAGAAGACTGGCTACAATATAGTACAGTTGCTGGTGTATGCTGGGTGGAATTTGACATACGTTCAATAAATCACGGTCACGAGGTCGTTACGCAGCTTTCAGATCTAGAAGTTTCTATTGTAACTCCTACAGATCTGGAAGCATCTATTGTAACTCCGACAGATCTGGAAGTGTCTATTGTAACTCCTACAGATCTGAAAGTGTCCGTTGTAACTAATACAGATCTGGAAGTGTCTATTGTAACTCCTACAGATCTGGAAGTGTCTATTGTAACTCCTACAGATCTGGAATTGTCTATTGTAACTCCTACTGATCTGGAAGCTACTATTGTAACTCCTACAGATGTAAAAGTTACTATTGTAACTCCTACAGATCTGGAAGTCTCTATTGTGACTTCAACAGATCTGAAAGTGTCTATTGTAACTCCTACAGATCTGAAAGTGCCTATTGTAACTCCTTCGGATCTGGAAGTGCCTATTGTAACTCCTTCAGATCTGGAAGTGCCCATTGTAACTCCTACAGATCTGGAAGTTACTATTGCAACTCCTTCAGATCTGGAAGTGCCTATTGTAACTCCTTCAGATCTGGAAATGCCTATTGTAACCCCTTCAGATCTGGAAGTGCCTATTGTAACTCCTTCATATCTGGAAGTGCCTATTGTAACTCCTTCAGATCTGGAAGTGCCTATTGTACCTCCTTCAGTTCTGGAAGTGCCTATTGTAACTCCTTCAGATCTTGAGGTGCCTATTGTAACTCCTTCAGATCTGGAAGTGCCTATTGTAACTCCTTCAGATCTGGAAGTGCCTATTGTAACTCCTTCAGATCTGGAAGTGCCTATTGTAATTCCTTCAGATCTGGAAGTGCCTATTGTAACTCCTAAAATACACACACAGACAAAATGGATTAGCAGTTGAAGATCAGGGATCCCATCACTTGGGGTCTGCAGTTCCCGTCAGTACGTCGGGTCTTAACAGGTCTCTCAAACGATTTCTGATGAACCTCTTTCTGGCCGTGTTGACTAGGCAGGTGGATAGAAGCAGGTAACCCGCACTTCAGCAAAAGTTCAGTTGTAATTCTGGTGGACTCACTGGAATCATAGACACAAACGTCTCGTAATGTTCAGAAGCCTTATGAAATTGTTCCATCTCCAGCTGGTGGACCAACTGGAATTGGTAGATACACAAGGAATGCAATGTCAAACGTTAGGTAGTAGGCCCAGTGGACTACTGGCGATAGTGGCCCTTTCAATAATCAATGGTCACCATCTGGCACCACCACTGGTGCCAGGTGTCGCCTCAAAATCTCTTGCATAATTGTTCAGTATAATTGTTCAGTATAATTGTTTATTATAACTGTTCACTATATATGTGTGTGCGTGTGGGAGCGAGAGAGAGAGAGAGAGAGAGAGAGAGAGAGAGAGAGAGAGAGGGTGTCAGAGAGAGGGAGAGAGTGAATGCGTGTGTGCATGCGTGTGTGTGGAGAGAGTGATTGAGCGAGAAATGGTGGGGGAATGTGTCAGTGCATGTATTCGTACGTGTATGTGTGAGAGTGAGTGAGGTAGTGTGTGCGTGCGTGCATGCGTTCATGTGTACGTGTATGTGTGAGAGAGTGTGATTGAGAGAGTGAGTGTGTGTGTGTGTGTGTGTAGGATTGTGTGTTAGAGAGTGAGACAGTGGGAGAGTTGATGTGTTAGTGTGTGTGTGTGTGAGCGCGCGCATGCGTGTGAGTGTGTGTATATGAAAGAATACAGAGAGAGAGAGAGAGAGAGAGAGAGAGAGAGAGAGAGAGAGCTGAGCAGATGCATGTCATGTAACACGCATGTTATGTAACACGCGAATCCATATGTTTGTGTATTCTCATCTGTCATATTATAAGTTAAATACCATTTGAGTTTATCATGTATAATCTAAACTTATGTTCATTACTGTAGTTTGAGTGAGAGAGTGAGTGAGTGTGAATGAGAGACAGAATGAGTGAGCGTGAGAGTGAATGAGTGAGCGTGAGAGTGAATGAGTGAGAGTGAATGAGTGAGCGTGAGAGTAAATGAGTGAGCGTGAGAGTGAATGAGTGAGCGGGAGAGTGAATGATTGAGCGTGAGAGTGAATGAGTGAGCGGGAGAGTGAATGAGTGAGAGTGAATGAGTGAGCGGGAGAGTGAATGAGTGAGAGTGAATGAGTGAGCGTGAGGGTGAATGAATGAGCGGGAGAGTGAATGAGTGAGAGTGAGAGCGAATGAGTGAGCGGGAGAGTGAATGAGTGAGAGTGTCTGTGTGTGTGAGTGAATGAGTGAGAGTGAATGAGTGAGCGTGAGAGTGAATGAGAGAGCGTGAGAGTGAATGAGTGAGCGGGAGAGTGAATGAGTGAGCGGGAGAGTGAATGAGTGAGCGGGAGAGTGAATGAGTGAGCGGGAGAGTGAATGAGTGAGCGTGAGAGTGAGCGGGAGTGTAAATGATTGAGTGGGAGAGTGAATGAGTGAGCGTGAGAGTAAATGAGTGAGAGTGAATGAGTGAGCGTGAGAGTGAATGAGTGAGCGTGAGAGTGAATGAGTGAGAGTGAATGAGTGAGCGTGAGAAGGAATGAGTGAGCGTGAGAGTGAATGAGTGAGCGTGAGAGTGAATCAGTGAGCGGGAGAGTGAATGATTGAGCGTGAGAGTTAATGAGTGAGCGTGAGAGTAAATGAGTGAGTGTGAGAGTGAATGAGTGAGCGGCAGAGTGAATGATTGAGCGGGACAGTGAATGAGTGAGCGTGAGAGTGAATGAGTGAGAGTGAATGATTGAACGGGAGAGTGAATGAGTGAGCGAGAGAGAGAATGAGTGAGCGGGAGAGTGAATGAGTGAGCGTGAGAGTGAATGAGTGAGCGTGAGAGTGAATGAGTGAGCGTGAGAGTGAATGAGTGAGCGTGAGAGTGAATGAGTGAGCGGGAGAGTGAATGATTCAGCGTGAGAGTGAATGAGTGAGCGGGAGAGTGAATGAGTGAGAGTGAATGAGTGAGCGGGAGAGTGAATGAGTGAGCGTGAGAGTGAATGAGTGAGCGTGAGGGTGAATGAGTGAGCGGGAGAGTGAATGAGTGAGCGTGAGAGCGAATGAGTGAGCTGGAGAGTGAATGAGTGAGAGTGTCTGTGTGTGGGAGTGAATGAGTGTGAGTGAATGAGTGAGAGTGAATGAGTTTGCGTGAGAGTGAATGAGTGAGCGGGAGAGTGAATGAGTGAGCGGGAGAGTGAATGAGTGAGCGGAAGAGAGAATGAGTGAGCGGGAGAGTGAATTAGTGAGAGTGAATGAGTGAGCGGGAGAGTGAATGATTGAGCGGGAGAGTGAATGAGTGAGCGTGAGAGTGAATGAGTGAGAGTGATTGAGTGAGCGTGAGAGTGAATGAGTGAGAGTGAATGAGTGGCGTGAGAAGGAATGCGTGAGAGTGAATGAGTGAGCGTGAGAGTGAATCAGTGAGCGGGAGAGTGAATGATTGAGCGTGAGAGTGAATGAGTGGGCGTGTGAGTAAATGAGTGAGCGTGAGAGTGAATGAGTGAGCGGCAGAGTGAATGAGTGAGCGGGACAGTGAATGAGTGAGCGTGAGAGTGAATGAGTGAGCGTGAGAGTGAATGAGTGAGAGTGAATGAGTGAGCGGGAGAGTGAATGATTGAACGGGAGAGTGAATGAGTGAGCGGGAGAGTGAATGAGTGAGCGGGAGAGTGAATGAGTGAGCGGGAGAGACAGAATGAGTGAGCGTGAGAGTGAATGAGTGAGCGGGAGAGTGAATGAGTGAGCGGGAGAGTGAATGAGTGAGCGGGAGAGTGAATGAGTGAACGGGAGAGTGAATGAGTGAGCGGGAGAGTGAATGAGTGAGAGTGTGTGTGTGTGAGTGAATGAGTGAGAGTGAGAGTGAATGAGAGAGAGAGAGAGAGAGAGAGTGTGTGTGGTGTGTGTGTGTGTGTGTGTGTGTGTGTGTGTGTGTGTGTGTGTGTGTGTGTGTGTGTGTGTGTGTGTGGGACGCGCTGGCATCATTACTTTTACGTCACATACTTTTTATGTACACATTTTTCTCCATGTTTAGCCTTGTTTATGTTTACAACATTCATTTCACAATGTTTATTTTTCTTCCTATGTAAATGTATAATGCTCTTGATGAACGAAAGACGAGTGATTGGAAGGGTCGAATGTAAGACGGGCCTGCGCGCCCAATTTGTGACCCTAATAAAGTTGATTTGATTTGATTTGATGTTTGATTTTGCAGACGAACCTGCTCTTCGGAGCGTGGTCGCTCGTAGCATAATCAAAATTGTCGCTTGTGGCTTCATCGTGATATGGCAAGATAGTAATTGCACCACGCGTTCTAATGTAATGTCTATGAGACTTACCCTACCGGGGTGATCGTGATCAGGGTTTGTTGGATGGAATTTCAGTCTTGGTGGTATTCTCTTAGGACGGGGACATTATCGTCCGGTATCCGGTGCGCTGGTCTAACATTGAAGACACTTCATCTTCACTGGATTCGGTCACTGGCCTGGCTTCATTTCTCCATTCTCGTCATATGTTTCAGCTTCAGTCTTCACAGGAAGATCGAGTCTGAATTATCAGAATTACTGGTTTAACATGCATAGTAAACCAAACACCCGTTGAACTTGGCCATATTGCTGTCAGGATCCTTCAAGAGCCAAAAGACAGACTGGCTTAATAGAAGACTGTCTTTGTCCCTCCTGACCTCAACAGAACTATCGCCTGGCAACCGTTCGACCTTGGTTCTATGACCACGTCTAGGGAGAAAAGCTAGAAGTTCTACTATTGTAGGGAACTTTAATTTCTTTGAGTTTGTACTCCGAATCACGTGTAAAAGGAATTCTGTAATGTCACCTCCCTCCGGGTCAAAAAAAAAAAAAAAAAAGAACCCCTAAAACTGAACTTCTGGAAGACAAAGAAATATTACAAAAAGGAGAATTTCCTCGAGGTTCCGCCGGCTAAAAATAGCATGGGGTTTCCCCGCACCGTAGAAAGACGAAAGGACGGCCTACTGGCAATTTTGTGACAATGGTCATCATCATTCTAGATGGACAAACAACACACTATAGGGTGTTTGTAAAGTCTCACTTCACTTTGTATGTAGAACAAATTTGAAACAATGCTTTCTTCCGTTGATAACAGCATTCTGTTTGGAGTGCAAATGATTGTTCCAGCAGACGACAGACATTTACTGCATATTGCTTCACGATGGACTGGGGTGCACATTCATTGATGACATCATGTACTTCATTTTTCAAATTTGCTCTACATGCAAAGTGTAGTCAGATTTTAAAAACACCGGTAATACCACTAAAAGAAAGTCCGCAACACTGCCTAGCCATAGGATAGTCTTACTGGCTCACACAACTCTAATTTGTCACATTATGCTTGACCGCTGCGCAGGATCCCAGACTCCTGTAATAGAACACAGCTAATGTGAACTTTGCAAGCGCAGTCACGCAAGCTGCACATCACCCACGACAGTCGATACTGCCAGTATTCTGGAAAATAGCTTTCTTAGCGACTCGCTGTGTTTTCTGTGATGAAAACACGCAAACTCGTGATCCGCTCCTGGAATTTACTATCTCTAAGGATAGATACATCTGCGAATGAGAATTAACATGTGATCCTCCTCCTCCTCATCCTCACCCTCCTCTTCTTCTTCTTGGTTTATCTTTCGAGGGCAGTGTGTTACGCCTACTTATTCCCCTCAGAGGTCAGCGTGTCCGACTTCGGCATTAATTTGTGTGAGGTTTACTTCGTCTAGACAGATTCCATTGAAGGCAATGGGCTTTATCCACTCTGGGTAGGTTTCCTTGTTCCCAACAATTTTGCAGAGAAAAGGTATTATGGCCTGTGTAATTAAGAAATATCCGCCTTTCTTCTTCTTCTTCTTCTTCTTCTTCTTCTTCTTCTTCTTCTTCTTCTTCTTCTTCTTCTTCTTCTTCTTCTTCTTCTTCTTCTTCTTCTTCTTCTTCTTCTTCTTCTTCTTCTTCTTCTTCTTCTTCTTCTCCTTCTTCTTCTTCTTCTTCTTCTTCCTTCTTCTTCTTCTTCTTCTTCTTCTTCTTCTTCTTCTTCTTCTTCTTCTTCTTCTTCTTCTTCTTCTTCTTCTTCTTCTTCTTCTTCTTCTTCTTCTTCTTCTTTCGTACGCTTGAAATATGACTATAACTGCAATGTTGTCTCTTGTATGAATCAAACAGTCTTTTTTTTTAGTTCACTCAGCTGTCCATAGAGTTTATCTTCCACTGTTGTCTCTCTAGGCCAGAAGGTTCGCCTGGATATGTTGTAGTTTGGGCAATCCTGGAGTATATGCTCTGCTGTCTGCGACGCCAAACCACATGTGCACATGGCAGAGTCACCAATCTTGAATTTTGTATACATGTGGTTGCGTAATCTATTGTGTCCTCCTGTTCTGAGTCTTGAGTAGGGTTTAGTGGCCTTCTGGCTGATTTTATCATTCTTTTCTTTTGGTGGAATGTAATGGGCACATCAGGCTTTTCTTCTTTTGCTCCTTCCTTAGCCAATCAATCAGCTCTGTCGTTTCCGGGTACTCATGTGGCGATGTAGAGATGCGATTCGTGGATCATTTCACAATCACTAATGTAGATAATCGGAGTTTTGGAACCCGAAGAACAAACATATTGACATTAAAAAAAGATCTGAACATCCGAGAAAACAGGCTCATAAACAGCACCCGTTCCACGAAACTGAAATACGTTGGACTTATTAAACATCACAGTGGTTTGGGAAGAACAGAGATAGAAGAGATGATCCCTAGCAGAAGAGCCAGGGGTCAACTAGCATATAGTTGGACATTGCATATTCTTGAACCTGAGGTTGTATGAGAGCGACGTTCTGTACACGACATGCTACGTGAATACGATTATTACTTTTCTGTCCAGTTTGCTTCCTGGGAAAATTGCACCTCTCAGAAGCTTCTGAGGTCTTTTCACGAGTGAACTACTACATATACAAACCTGGTAACATATAGTCTCACTGCTATGGTTACCTGTGTGGTTACGCGATGACCTTTCGTGACCCCCACCCCATCCCCCCCCCCCCCACTTTAACCTCCCATAAACTATCTTCTTAATATGTCATATTTCATGGAAACACAAGCAATCAAATACAGAGATTCTAGAAAATTTGAGAATGAAAAGAGAGTTGATGAAAGAAATACAATTTAAACAAAAGAGGCAAGTGAAATATTTCGGACACGTTAAAGTACATAATACTCTTTTAAAAACCATACTGGAGGGCAAAGTTGAGGGAAAGCGAGTAAGAAGTAGACAACAATACAAGTTTGAAGATAACATCAAGAGATGGACGAACATCGGTCTGACAGAATGTACAATCAAGACCAGATACAGAGAGTGTTGGAGATACATTGCAGCCAATCTTCACTGTGGAGAAGGCAGCTGATTGATTGATACTATATCTTCAGAGAAGGCAGCTGATTGATTGATACTATATCTTCAGAGAAGGCAGCTGATTGATTGATACTATATCTTCAGAGAAGGCGGCTGATTGATTGATACTATATCTTCGAATACCATGTTCCGGTTCAGCACGAACTTCCGTCATCTGCTCTTCTGTCTACATACGAAGGGAGTGCAATACATATGTCGAGTCCATAACAAAGCAGCACGTCACTGCAGATAAGTAGCCGTTTATATATTTCCTTGTAGATGTGCTAATGTATTTGCATCGGTATATATTTGTTGTGCGTGCTGACGAAGGCTTTAGCTGAAACGTGTTCTGTGCGATTGGGATTCTGTTCTAGTAAAACTCACCGATTCTACTTTTCGTTTCCGTTGATTTACTCTCGCATGCACGCCAACGCGTTCACCCAGGTGTTACAAAGGTAAATGTGATGTAATACATTGAGACACTTGAGCTATTTATGTCACTAAATATAACACAACGCTTGTCAGGGTATCCAGCACTCCAAACAGTTTACACAATGAACATTTCAACACCTTGCGTCTCACAGGTCCCGTGTCTTATTCCGGCGTTCTTTCTTTTCAGTTAACATAACAAACTCAAATCATTAAGCACATTATATACCCAATTCAATGTTTCTTTGTCTGACTGTCTTTCAGTCTCTCTCTCTCTCTCTCTCTCTCTCTCTCTCTCTCTCTCTCTCTCTCTCTCTCTCTCTCTCTCTATCTATTTCTCTCCACATAGCATTATATAGAACACAAGTTCTTCTTTCTCTCCCTTTCTTTTACTTTCTCTCTCACCATATTACCGTTTCTCTATCTCAAGTCCTTCCCCTCTATTTCTTCATATCACAGTTTGTCTACCCAAGTGCTTCTATACTTCTCCCTCTCAATATCACAGTGTGTCTAACTCGCCTCAAGTGCTCCGTTCTCTCTCTCTCTCTCTCTCTCTCTCTCTCTCTCTCTCTCTCTCTCTCTCTCTCTCTCGCTCTCTCTCTTGCCCTCTCTCTGTCCCTTTCCCTCTCCTTAAATATAAAGTTGTGACTTAGGAGAAAGAAGTACTTGTATGTGAAGTGCATAGATACAGCTTCTGCTTTTCTCGGGGGATGTTTAGCATGGCTCATGATGACGTGTCTAGTCAGAACACAAGTTGCAGATATCAACGTTTAGACTCTCCTCATATGAATATATCGAGATCAGCATGGCCGACTGGATAAGAGCACTCGTTCTTAAATACCCGGTGTGCTGACGCCGAGGTAGCGGGTTCAACCCCAACACCGGTAATTTGGACTAAAATGTTGATTTCTCGTCATAGACTTGGGGACATAAATAACATGTACCTATGAAGTCGGAGTGGGTTCGCCTGATGGCGAGGGACACTAGTGATAGGGAAAGCTAATCTATATGCAGTGCACTAGAACTAGTAGCACGTGTATGGACTACGCTTGAGTTTAAAGCAAGCGAATTATTAAAAATTAAATAAAAAACAAAGCAATTTGAACAAATGGAAACTGTACATGACCGCCCATGGAACGGCTGGGAGAGTGGCTGGAATGCCGGATTCTCCTTCGGGAGACCTGGGCTTGAATCCTCGGTAGGGTGTGGATGTTTTCTTTCGGGGACAAAAAGAAAACCCTAACCTGCACAGTTCGCGGCAACTGCAGTAGCTAGGCGACCTTAATCCCTCATGGTATAGTCGCCCCTGCCATTTACCGCAAGATACTGTATAGGTAGTAAATGACAGTTTTTGTGTGTGTGTTGTTGACAGAAAACTGTACAAGACTTATGAGAATGAGTCATGGAACAACAGGTGCATGAAATAAAAAATGAAAACACTAGAGACTGGCGTTTATTAAGAGACTAGCTGACCCGGCCCGGCTTCGCCCAGGCCCTGCAGGGGATCTATCTATCTATCAGTCTGTCTGTCTGCTTGTTTGTCTGTCTGTCTCTCTGTCTGGCTGACCCGGCCCGGCTTCACCCAGTCCCTGGTGGGGAGCATCTCATTTAATTAATATAAGTAGTCATATAAGCTCTCCCGTTCCCGACTATCTGTCTGTCTGTCTGTCTGACCCGGCTTCACCCAGTCCCTGGTGGGGAGCATCTCATTTTATTCATATACGTAGTCATATAAGCTCTCCCGTTCCCGACTATCTGTTTGTCTGTCTATCTGTCTGTCTGTCTGTCCCGGCCCGGCTTCACCCAGTCCCTGGTAGGGAGCATGTCATTTAATTCATTCATATAAGTAGTCAAATAAGCTTCCGTTCTCGACTATCTGTCTATCTATCTGACCCGGCGTGGTTTCGCCCAGCTCCTGGCGCACAGTAACTTAAAAGAATGTCCTTGCACACACCATTCATTATTTTTAATGAAAACTGTTTTTAATCACCGACATGACAGTTGATAAGTTTTGTAAGCAGAAAAAGATGGGTTAAAATGTTATGCATAATGCATTATTTTTATCCATCCATCCATCATGTGCCATGCCGGTAAGCGTGGGCGGTCATGTTCTGCCATCTCACTCGATCAACAGAGTCGTGGATCAGTTCCGTGTTTTTGTCTCGACCATGCCACAAGGCCAAGCCATCCAGATACTTGCTTCTAGGTCTTCCCCTTGGTCTGTTCCCCTCGATCTTACCAGTTGTCACCAAGTTCTCCAAATCATTTCTTCTCATAACATGCCCAAAAAATTGTGACTGTCTACGTCTAATGTCTCTGATCAGTTTACGATCTTCATTTGTTTCTTGAAGGACTTGTTCATTGGTCTTTCTGGCTGTCCATGGTATTCTTTGCATTTTCCTCAGAAACCACATTTCTACAGCCATCAGATGTTTCTCAGCCTGGCTGCTCATTGTCCAAGCTTCACATCCATATAAAAGTACAGGTTCTATGTAGCATCTCAACACTCTTTTTCTCGTTTCAATTGACATCTTTTTATTGGTCAGTATGTTTTTCATCTTGCTAAAGGCTACTTTTGCCATGGCGATTCTTGTTCTAATCTCTTCAAGGCATCTCCCATCAGATGTTATTACTGTTCCGAGGTAATTGTACCTATTCACTTGTTGAAGAATATTCCCATTTACTTGTATATTACACTGTGGTATTTCGTTCTTCTTAGTGACGACCATAATCTGTGTCTTTTTACAATTTAATTCTAACCCTTGTTGTTCACTGTGTGTAACAACCGCATCTACTAAATTTTGCAGGTCCTGTTCATTATCTGCAATCAAGACTGTATCATCTGCATATCTAATGTTATTGATGCATCGTCCCCCAATGTTGATTCCTTACATATTTTCAATATTTCTGAAAATATTTTCACTGTACAGGGAAAACAGATCTGGAGACATTACACATCCCTGTCTCACACCTCTCTTAATAGGCTGATATTGGCTTACTTCATTATCAACTCTTATGGCAGCTTGTTGTTTCCAATATATGTTTTTTACAAGTCTAAGGTCTTTCCCATCAATTTGTAGATCTTCAAGCATCCTTATCATGTTGACATGTCTCACTTTATCAAAAGCCTTTGTGTAGTCAATGAAGCAAAGGTGTAGATCTTTGTTTACTTCTATAGAACGTTCGATTACGGTTCTCAGTATATACACAGCATTTACTGTACCCTTGCCTACTACAAACCCACATTGTTCTTCTCCTATTTCAGGTTGTATTTTCCTCCTAACTCTTTGCATGATAATTCTTAGCAAAATCTTCGTGATGTGACTCATTATACTAATTGTTCGATGTTGATCACATTCCAAGGCTCCTGATTTCTTTGGGATTGCAATAAATACAGAATTACATAACTCATGAGGTATGTTTCCAGTATCATATATTGTATTAAGCAGACTGGTAACTTTATCTATTCCATATTCTTCTAAAGCATTAATCATTTCTGTTGTGACGCTGTCTGGACCGGGGGTTTTGCCAGATTTCATATGATTAAGAGCATTCTGAACCTCCATCTTCAAAATTGCTGGCCCTTCATTGTTATTTTGAACAATATATTGTTCGTCTCTGCTATCGTCATAAAGGTTTTTCACGTAATCTGACCATACATGTAAAATCTGATCTTTTTCTATTATGACTCTTCCATCTTTTGTCTTTAGGCAGCCTGCTGATGTACGTGTTCTTTGATTAGTAATCTCCTGAATTCTTTTGTGCATTAGTTTCGCATTTTTACTGTTGTGTTGTTTTTCAATTTCTCTGCAATTTTTCTCAAGCCATGTTTCTTTAGCCTCCTTACATAAGGTTCTGACTTTTCTGTGAATTTCTTCATATTTGGCAGGATTATTTTTGTTCTGTCTTCTTGTTTCCATTAGTTGTAAAATTTCTTCAGTCATCCATGTCTTACGGCCAACTTTCTTTACTTTTGGAATAGTTTTTTCTGCTGCACAACTGATTGAATTCTTCAGCATTTCCCATTGATCATCTACATCTTGAAATAGGATCTCTAGATCAGACAATAAATCAAATTTGTTCTTTACTTCTATGTTAAAATTATCTTGTATTATATTATATAAATTATTTTTATGCAAACTTTAAAAATACCCTAAAGATTATATCATTATTCCCGGCTTCACCCAGTCCCTGGTAGGGAGCATGTCATTTAATTCATTCATATAAGTAGTCAAATAAGCTTCCGTTCCCGACTATCTGTCTATCTATCTGACCCGGCGTGGTTTCGCCCAGCTCCTGGCGCACAGTAACTTAAAAGAATGTCCTTCCACACACCATTCATTATTTTTAATGAAAACTGTTTTTAATCACCGACATGACAGTTGATAAGTTTTGTAAGCAGAAAAAGATGGGTTAAAATGTTATGCATAATGCATTATTTTTATGCAAACTTTAAAATTACCTTAAAGATTATATCATTATTTAATATAACTCATATGCCTAAAAATAACTATAGACAAAGAGTTTAACAATAGTGCAGGTAAGTCCAACAATATGACTATAAAGTATATAGAAATGTTATTAAAAGTTATGCCCCTTGAAATAACTTTTCTAGAGTGAAGTCCCCCTGCTATATAGACATTATATAATGAAAATGGAAAAGTAAATGTTATTAAATAAGTAGAATATTTTACATTAAGAAATTATTATAGTCGGTTGCACAGGAATGAAAGGAAGACGTGTAGAAAATTTCATCTCAATCGGATGTACCGTTATCGAACGCATCCAAGACCCACAAACCCACAAACATACACTCTGTTTTATAGATATAGATATAAATAATACGTCTATGTAAGTTATCTGCCAACTCTCATCATTCTTGCCTTACAGACTGGCATGGGCGATCATACTTCTTCATATCCTTCGAGCTCCAACAGCCTGCATGAGGTCGTCTGCTGAACCATTTCCAAGCCGTGACAACAAGCTGTCAATAATTTTTTTCGCCATCTGCCTGTATCTTCCTGTCCATAAGTCTTTCCAGTCGTCACAAACATGTTTCGGTTGTTCCGTTCTTAGAGTGTGGTAAAAAATGACGACTGCCTTTTCCTGTTATTTGTGATTTGTCTTTGTGTCTTCATCATCATTAAATGCCATGCCAGTTGCCGTAGGCGTTCATGTCTCTCCACAGATCTCAGTCTTTGGTGTTTTGGATAAACTCTGCTGATGTCAGTCCACCCAGCATCATTTCTCTTGTTCTGCCACTGCCTCTCTTCCCATTGATCTTTTCAGCTGTCACGATGTTCCCCACCGCCTCTCTGACTAATGAAAGCGGTTTATCTCTTTCTTATTGTTGCATGTACAGTTCTTGTTTAAATAGCTTTGTATCTTAGCCTCTTTCAAAGTATATAGATTACTCATTTTCACTGTCCAGGGAATTTTCAGCTTATTTCTGTAAAACCATACATCCTGGACCTAAAGGAATTATCGCTTGTTCCTTTACTGATTGTCCATGATTCACAGCCATGTGTTAATACTGGTTCCATGTAACATGCAATAATTTTTTCCGTAACCTCCAATTTCCAGAGATTTGTTGCATAAAATGAGTATATAATTAGATTTCCGTATGTCAACATGACCGAATGGATAAGAGAGCTCACTCTTAAACTTCCGGTGTGATGATGCCGAGATAGTGGGTTCAACCCCCACACGGATCATTCGGACTAAAATATTGACCTCTCGTCCTTGAATTAGGGACGGAAATTATAAATACATCAGCAGTTTTAGGCACAATGGTAATTGATTGATTGATTGATTGATTGATTTAAGAACCGACATCACAGCATTCGGGCGCATCGGCCAGATCCCCTCGTCACTCCACGCTGTCGCATTCTTGCCAGACCATGGTGATCCATTTGCTCCTCCGTGGTGTACACGTGCTTCCACAAGGCCGCAACCACGTCTGCCTTGTCATGCATCAATGCTCCACCAAGTTTTGCCGAGCCAGCCAATCTGTCTGCCTGTTCATTCCTTAGCACACCAGCATGCACCGGAGAAAAGATCCAGACGATGCTTGCCACCCGTGACTTCGGAAGCGAAGCAAGCCACTCGGCACGAAGCCTGCCTGTCCTCACCCTACTCAGCACGCTTTCTGAGTCAGTTACAATCACGATGTATGTGTGTATCGTATTTTCCATCCAGCGGACAGCTGCACTGACTGCCTCCACCTCCATTCTTAAGCTAGATGTTGTGGTATCATATGCCAAGCTCTCCTGCACCAAAAGTCGATCATTAGCCATTAGACCAATGGTAATAGGAAAAGCTAATCCACACACACAAAAAAAATAAATCAGCCCAGTGTACAAGAAGTAGTAATACGTGTATGGACTACGCTTGAGTTCAAAGCAAGAGAACGCAAAAAATAAATAAATTAGATGTCTGTACCTGTTTGTATTCTCTGCTTGTTTCTGTAGTTGTCACTGTGTTAAATATATTGTCATGTCAACCTCTATTTCGTGTAAAGCTAGCTTGTATATATTTATGCTTTCTTCTATTATTTATCTTGCCAAAAGATCACAAATAACCAACAACAACAAAAAACTGACGGAGTTGACTGCGAAGTCCTTTAAAGGATATGCAACTACCTTTCTATTCTTTATAAATATTTCCCATGATTATTTTAACACATTTTTGCTTTCGTGACTTATCAAGGCAACTATTTATATAATTGCTACATAATTTCATTTCGTCCTTTTTGGTTTTAGAATGTGTATTGTTCTAATCCGTGTGTTTGTCCCCATGTCTACTTGCCATGTCATGGTTAGACAACACGTGATATATTTTCACATTTCGTTCCCAATATGCCTTAATAAACTGTGATGTTATCACATCCTGGGGATTTACCTTTTTGATGTTGTTTATTGTCCACTCTAATTCATCTAGTGCTGGTTCTAGCTCTTTCTCTTTTGGGATTCCATTGTTTACATTTATGTCTTTACTATCTCTGTTTTTATATATTACACATCAGCATTCTTTCCATCTATTACGACTATTTTTAAGTTCTGTAAGACTCTTTTTCGTGTCTTGTATAGCATTTGTCTTGGTTCTAAATGTTCTGGTCACATGTTCAGTTCCTTTAACACTTCACAACGTTGCCCTTCCCCCTGGCGGTCTTCAAACATGTGTATGTGTATACACAGAAACATTAATAGTTGGAGAACTTCTCTGGTTATCGAAATAGCATAAGAAATAAAATAACAGATTGTGTCCCGCACTCATAGAAGACTTTCTTCTACTTCTATAAGTGTCGATCATGTATGCATTTGTGATGATTTAGTTATAACTAACAGCATCGAAAAAGACACGAGAAAACAATGTATTATCTTTCCAAGCTTCATTGATATTCAATATTTTAAAGATGGCCAGTAGTTCATCTGCATATTGTAACTGTAATTATACCCTGGAATATAGAGATAAATGAGGTGTCTGAAGTATGCGGAATACATACATATACTAACGTATTTTGGTATACCAAGTAGACTGGGTTGTGTATAGATATACTGACTACTGTTGTATACCAAGTAGACTGGGTTGTGTATAGATATACTGACTACTGTTGCATACCAAGTAGATTGGGTTGCGTCTTGAGACGTCTAGGTACCCACACAATCAAGCATACGTTCTATACAGAAAGCGGATAAATTAAGTCACGCGAAATGTACATCAGCCGTGACAGCCATGATATCATCGGATGTGGAAAAGAGCTCTCTTAACGGCTCATGAAGTATTCTGTAACATAGACGCACGATCCAATTCTCTTCCTTTACAGATGTGTTTAAAAAAAAAGAAAGTTTTTGGATACAAGAACATATAACCCTTTCTGTCTCGCACCAAACAATTTGAATTTACAGTAATAAATGTTTCGCTGTAAACGTGTTGTCATATTCAATATTGGACCAAACATATTAAAGCAACATTTGAGACACAGTGGGTGAATTTGATAAAAGAAAAGGAATTAAGTAAATTATATCACATGTACAATAATCAGCAAACGTGTGGTGAGTTGCTTGATATATAAACAGTTAAACAAAGAAGTCATGAACCAAAAGTTGCACAATTTGTCGCCTGGCATATTTTACAGCATCTCGTCAGGTGCAAACAAAAGCACCCTGATACCTACCCCATCCGTGGAAGAACTATTGTCACAGTTTCCCAATTCAAACTGCACTTGTCAATTCCAATGAGAGTGATACACTACTTGCATAAGACGAACGTTAGCAAATCGAGTAACCGAACATATACCAGTATGGGTGGAAAAGAGAGTTAATCAGTGTTTTCGGAACCCTGTGAAATCAACGGCCACACAAACCCGAACTCAGCATCTGCTAATTTACGGCAATAAAATTAACAACGCGTATGCTTTTCGTACACCGCATTCAACAAGCAATACACGAAGGCTCAAATATGTTGAAGCTCTAGCAATTATGTGTTTACAACCAAAGTTGTGCAGACAGAACGACTTTACAGTGAACCTACGATTACCGCGGGGAGAACAAATGCTCCACACTCGAACAGTATCATTGGGTATATGTGTTAAGTATTTCAGCCATAGTATGATTCATCTACACACTTCATTTGGTATATAACATTGCAGTAGGCATATGGAGAGATGCAGCCAAATATGCTAGGCAATAAACGGTGCAAACTCTTGTTCGTGGCTTAATTGTAAACATCGAAACAACTAAATTATGACCACATGTAAGCTACTGATTATTTGAAAAGAACATTAAAGGGAAGCAAGAGAAAGAAGCACATATATTTTACATCTGGCTTATCATTATGATTATGTGCCTTGCCAAGTGGCGAAGTCGTTCATGTCTCTCTCACAGGTATCGGCCCTTGAACTCGTGGATCAATTCTCTGATGACATTCCTTCATGCCATCGTCTTAGAACCGTACAGAATAATCTATCTTGGTCTTTTCTATCGCCCCATGATTCGCTGATCTTTCCAGTTGTCGTGATACTCTCAACTTCCGGTGTGCTGATGCTGAGGTAGGAGATTCAACCCCTACACCGGTCAGTTGGACTAAAACTTTGACTTCTCGCCCTTGACTTGGGGACGTAAATTACAAGTAACTCTGAAGTCGGAGTGGGTTCGCCTGATGGCGAGGGGCACTGGTAATAGGGAAAGCTAATCCACACGTAAAATTATGTCCAGTGCTGCCAGAAGTAGTGTGTATAAACTACGCTTGAGTTCAAAGCGAGCGAGCGCAAAAAAAGCCCTCTCGTTTCATTTTATAACCAAAGGGCAATGTTTGTTTCGTGTGTAATATTATACTTTCATTAGTCAGTTTAAGAATATCGTTGTTTGTTACTCAGGCAGTCAAGCATTCGTCTCAGAAACTACATATCCGCTGCCTTCCAACTCTTCCTAATTTGTTCGTTCATATTCCAAGATTCGCTGCCATACAGCAGAATAGGTTCGATATATTATTTCAGTACATTCTTTCTGACATGCAATGAGTGTGATTTATTTCAGGGGACTGTTTTTATCGTCTGAAATATATATAGTTAACTTGTGGCCTTTCGTTAATTTGATTGATCGATAGGGTATGAATCCGATCTGGGAGTACCTTGAGGAAATGATCGGGGAAGTAAATGCAACATGCATGCCATTGACCACTTAACTCACTACGTATCCAAAGAAATATGACCCATTCTGAGAGCACCATATACCAAATGCGCATCTTAGCGTGGAACATGATCCTTTCTTTTTTACCGAATACACGACGTCATTGCCGCATAGATTAATCTTTAGCGTTGTGGCAATCATATCATTTGGGGTCTCCTCAAGACACAGACATAAATTTGCATCGCTCTTTATTCTGTTTCAACATCTCACCTACAAACTGATGGACTAGCTCAGATCACACGAAACTTCAAAAGATGGGTTTATCAGATTTTATTCATAAAACGTAAAAAAAGGAAATTTTCGTTGTTTCCAAATACACAGGAGAAGGATTGTGAGTCATCCGGTATTTTGTTGTGTTTATTGTGCAATTATTGCGAAAGATTGTTTCCTTACTGTAAATACCATCAAAGATCGACATACTTAAATATGCTGGAGGTTACCTTGAATAGTTACACATGCCTATCTGTCTGTCTATCTGTCTGTCTGTCCTCCTAAATATATGTCGGTCGGTCGGTCGGTGGGTGAGTGGGTTGGTGGGTGGGTGGGTGTGTCGGTCGGTCGGTCCGTCCGTCGATCGGTCAGTCTGCTCGTGCGTTCGTTATAGTATCTCCCTGTATACTTGTTCTAGTATATCGCCGTTTACGGTGATGTTCACTGATGACCTCTTCTTTCCACTGCAAATTATCATACATTTTTTTGGGTGTTTTTACTATTGATATCTAAGCCAAATTCTGCAGTATGCCACAACGTTTTGTAAATCTGTCTGCATTCCTAATTTTGTTTATGATTCGTCCGTTGTTGTTAAATATACACAGTTCTCTAACTTGTTTAAAAATTCTTTCTGTGTATAAGTTGAAGAGGATTTGCGACAACTCTCACCCCTACCATACTCCTTTTTATTTCTACGGGCGATGAGTAGTTATGTTCAATCTAATTGTAGCCAATTGTTTCAAGTACAGCTTCCTTCCGTCTACTGCTATATCTTGAAGGCATGTAATTAATCGTTCATGATGTACTGATATTACATATAACATAACTATGTAAACAAATAATTGCATATCCTTTACAGGCCGTTTGCTGTCAACACCAGTATTTGTTGTTGTTGTTGATGTCTTGGCAAGTTTACGTTCAGTAGCTTGCCATTGCTTTCTGAACGACCGGAACACATACCATTTCGTAAAAAACCAGCGCAATGCGGTCTGCTGCCAAATCGCGCACAGTGTGTTTCGAAAGCAGGTATGCGGGATCACGAACCGCCTCCGTAGACTCTTAGCCACAGAGACTGGCAACCTAACGATTAGAACGACAGTTGTATATAGGGCTTTCCGCTGTTTTCCACTACTTGTATTTCCACTGCTTTTGGCTTTTTCTCAGCTTGTTTGCTGATTGTCTTATTCCACATCTATATAGCATTGGTTCTATGTACTACTTCAACATTCTTTTTCTCGCTGTAATTGTTATCATTTTATTGGTCAGTATGTTTTCCATCTGGCAAAAGATTCCATAGCAATTCTTATTGTAATCTCTTAAAGGCGCCTCCCACCAGATGGCATGACTGTTCCGAGATAGTTGTACCGATTCAGACAACGGGATGTTAAACTTACGAGAGCTTTAACGTAAAGTTTCTAAAAGTACACGCGTTCATAAAGAGATTTTCTCATCATCTATACCCTGGACGAACCCTTGAGACAAATTCCTGCTTTAGTGGTATTTTAAAAGTTTGTTCTAGATTGCAGTGGTATACATTTTGTTCGTAATCGAAGGGAGATGTACGTTTTTATATTTTTACGAGATGTAAACATTGTGACATCTGTTGAGTGGGATGGGACATCCGCTGAGTGGGATGGGCTATCTGTGGATTCCAGTGTTATGCTATCAATTCTCCATTAGCCATAAACCAATGTATTGCAGATCAATACGACGACTAATTCTACATCTACAATTCTCATTTCTTAAACTCTTAAGCACTTCCTATTTTTCTTACGTCAAAGGCTCTTTTAATCCTGCTGCCAGTTCCTCGGTGATTTACTCTTCCTTAATTCCTCATTCTGTTCTTACAGCATCATATCCATATTGACAGTAAACTGGAGTCTGTTTACACTGAGATACCCACAACACGTAAGGGAAACATTACCAGACAGGGCCTAATCCCAGCTAGTTCATTTATACTGTGTTGAATTATAAATCTGATTATATTTTACTATGCCTCTCCGTAGCTCTATTCTGGGCATGCATACAGAAGGTAGTGTCTGGAACACAATCCCCGTGGACTGTGCTTCGGTACCCGATCTGGAAAATAGTCTACACAATTCAAGGCATTATCAGGGCCTTGATGACCCGAACAACAATTCATCGGACTTAAGGATTAAACTCAATTTCTTCAAAAGGATTCATAACTAGATCAACCAACTAAACAAGACTACCCATTCACGTTCTTTCCCCATGGTCTGCTATTCTTATGCACACGCACCCACGCAAGCACCCACCCACCCACACACACACACACACACACACACACACACGCAAGCACGCAGGCACGCACACACACAAACATACACGTACACACACACACACTTGATTATACTCCAACTGAGACTACTAGGATAGTGGTTGGAGCCCTTTCTTGTCTAGACGGTAGTTTAGGTTCAAACCCTGCACTGGCTATATTCTTGGTGTTCCTGCCATTACGACCCTGGGTCAGTTTGGCTTAATAAAAACAATGTACCAAATAACTTTCAGAATATTCCGGGAATTAGTTGGGCTGGGGGAGGGGGAGACGACAGGGGTGAGGAAGGTAATTGATCACCGCGAGGCCTACAACATCTGAAGCTGACCAGGGCTCCGAGTTCGACCTAGCTTTAATAGGGTATCAGGAAATATCCTGGGGGATAATTGCCGCCAGTACAATATTTGCCACAAGACATAGTCTTCTAAGGCATTAATCATTTCAGTGATGATGCTGTGATATCCTGGGGGATAATTGCCGCCAGTACAATATTTGCCACAAGACATATTCTTCTAAGGTATTGATAATCTCAGAGATGATGCTATCTGGGACAGGAGTCATGCCAAAGGTAAGGTTGTTAAGGGAATTTACTTCCATCTTCAAATCTGGAGGTCCTTCAACATTTTTGGAAATAAACTGTTCCACGCGTAAATCGTGGCAAAATTCTTTCACATAGTCTAATCATGTATCTACAATCTTATCCTTGGCCATTCTGATCTTGCCTTTCTTAGATTTGTAATGGTTTGGCAACCGTTTGGTTTGACAACCTGTTCGTGAGCGTGTTCCTTTTTTTAGTAACGTCATTATTTCTTTTGTGCAGTTATTGAGTATTATTAGAGTTGTGTTGTTTTTCAATTTCCCTTAAATTTCCTCAAGTCATGCATCTTTCGCCACTTCACATAGCTATCTAATGTTTCTATGAATACCTTAACATTTTTCAGCTTATGTTTATTGTTTCTCATTATTCCTTTTTGTCTTAAGATGTTTTCAGTCATCCACATCCTACAGCACATCGTTTTCAATTTTGGGTTAATTGTTTCTGCAGCTTGTCTGTCGGAGTTGTTGGTTGTTTCCCATTTGATCATTTAAAATCTTAAAATAGAATTTCTAGTTAAGACAATGTATCAAATCTTTTCTTCATGTCTAAGTTTAATTTGCCCTTTATCCCCTTCTCATTCTTCAGTACAGACAGATTTAATTTAATATTCCTTGACTTATAATACGACCTTCTTTAACTGTATTGATATTTTATCTCTAACTAACGTGTGATAACTCTAGAAATCTGCATTTGGTACTGTTCTTTGGCGTTTTAAAGTATGTCAGAGTCTTCTGCGGATGATGATATGATATGGTTTCTGATCTTATTGTCAGGCTGTTCCGCGCATATAACATTCTTGTTTGTTCTGATACCAGGTGTTTACAATAATCATATATTGCTTTTCCCCCCCCACTCTACACAAGTCGGCCTCCTCTTTCATCGCGCTTCCCAAATCCATAATTAACTACTGTGCAACCATATTTTTGGTTTCCAAATTTAGCATGAAATACTAATATTATATTTATTTATGTTTTTTTTGTTGTTGTTGCACTTCTTCAAGACATTATCCTGGTCACTGTAAATTGTATCTGCACTATCTTCTGTGCTTTTTGTTATTTGTGGCATGCTTGACTGACGTTGACATCAAAAGACCCGCCATTTAACGGAAAGGTGCCGCGAAAAAAAAAATATTCTGCCTGACACAGTCCAATATCCTTTCATTAATTTTAATCATTCCATATCTATAATAACGGCTATATATTTGTTGATTCTCTTTCACCAGAAGAGATCAATTCATATTTATCTGATGTTGCAAATACTGCCCCTTTCCATCTGATAACAACATTACGTAGATGCTAATGTCCAGTCTTTTCATGTTCTCAACTTTACAATTTCTCAAGGTGCGAGCAATACAATACAATACAATACAATACAATACAATGCAATAAATACAATACAATGCAATGCAACGCAACGCAACACAATACAATACAATACAATACAATACACTGTTCTCTAATCCGATAAAACACAAGACATGTACGTGGACGATGTTTGTAATTACACAATCTGAAATTATACATGCGCAAGGTCAAACTGTCAAACTATACCCAGTCGACTGATAAGATCAACGGTCGTCAACTCCAGCAAGCAATCTGGGTAACTTGAACCTCAAGAGACAAGATCCCAAGGGCTGTTAACGGCAGGCAGAGGTCAGAAGAAAGCTCCTGCAGTTGCCAACAGCCCGCTGGTCGATAGTCACGATACAGTCTGTGATAGTTTATAACTTCTTTACAAATGCCATGTTTTGTTCAACAGAGAATCAGAGAAGCGGCTTAAATGGGTGCTCCATAGGAGCAGCCTGGCCCGGTAGGGGTAGTCATGTGAATCAAGTGACTACTGACCGTTGGCAAGCGATTGAGTGCAAGAGATTCACAACATTTAAAGTGGGAAAATAAAATTAAATGGCCGTTGGCTCACATAATCCTTTATTACAGAAATAACACGGACAAACTGAACATGTTTATACATCCAGAAACAATGTAATCCATAGAATATAAATATCCTCCTCACAATTTAACCAGCACACATCAATGCCTTCTCACGGCCTGCTTCTTATCAAATCCACAAGACAGGTTATCCAGCTACTATCCACGGCTGGATCTCCCACAATACAACCCACACATTGGGTTGGAGCCACTGCTCAACTATGCACCCCACTCTGGGTTTAGGCCCTCACTCCCTATAGAACCCATTCTGGTTCAGGCCTGTCTTCACAACTCGGAGAATCACACAACACCGTTCCCCGTGGACTACCGACTCCTTCGGTATCTCAAACTCAACTCCCTGAAGTCCCTTGACTTCACACAACAAAATACCCTATCTCTCGCCCCATCCACCCTAGGGGTTTTTCCCCTCTACCCTCACTATTTTAATTTCTCAGGACTGGCTGTTTTCTCATAGCCAGGTCAGTCACTTTACTGTCTCCCACTGTCATCTCCATTCTTTCTCATGCCCGGTCACTCAACTCAATGTCAATGACCCAGGTTTATGTCAGATACTATTAAGAAATAAATGAAAAGACTGAATATTAAAATGTTATGTATATCTGAGACTAGATGGAAAGGAATAGGCATAATAACATCTGAGGAATATAACATAATCCATTCTGGTGGAGACAAACAACAGCGAGGGTTAGCACTTATAATGGATATGCAGAGACCAAAATCGATCAAAGGATATTTGACTGTGTCAGAGAGAATATTACTAGTAAAGTTGAGTGGCAGACCTTTTGATCTCAACATCATACAAGTGTATGCCACAACAACAGACAGCAGTGATGACAATATCAATGCATTTAAAAAAAAATTTATTTGGAGAATGCATTCAAGACTGAAGACGATAAAACAAAGAAAATTAAAATATTTTGGTCACTTGAAACACAGGACGATGATGAGTTTATATCTAATTCTGTCCATTTAATGATTTAATTCAGAATTAATTTACAGGTAAAGATTACTACTCATAGAAGGCGATGAAAAGAAATGAAAATGAGACGATGAACAAAGCAGTCATCATCATTATGTGTCATGCCGATAAGCATGGGCGGTCATGTTTCGCCATCTCACTCAATCACCAGAGTCGTGGATCAGCTCATTCTTGTCACGGTCAGAAGTACGCACCGGAAAACACAATTGTAAAACGTGTATATTGGCACGTTCTGCTTTATAATTAAAAAAAAAAAATCTTCCCCTCGATCTTGCCAATTGTCACCAGGTTCTCCAATTTATTTATTCTCACAAGGTGATCAAACAATTATGACTGTCTACGCCTAATTTCACTAATCAGTTTACGATTTTCATTTGTTTCTTGTAGGCCTTGGTCATTGGTTTTTCTGTCTGTCCAAAGTATTCTTTGCATTTTCCTCAGAAACCACATTTCCATAGCCATCAGATGTTTTTCAGCCTGTTTGCTCATTGTCCACGCTTCACATCCATAGAAAACACAGGTTCTATGTAGCACCTCAACATCTGTTTTTTCTCTCCACCAGAATGGATTATGCTATATTCATCAGATGTTATAATGCCCATTCCTTTCCATCTAGTCTCACAAATACCTAACATGTGAATATTTAATCTTCTCATTTCATTCTTAATGTTATCACATTTTATATCCCTACTCATAGTTTTTACATTGTAAGTTCCCACTTTCAATGCTGATACCTTTTTGCACTCAGCCGCTTGCTGACAGTCTGGAGTCACATTGTGCCTACCGCTTCCGGGCGAGGCTGCTCCTATGAAGCATCCATTTACGCCGTTGCACTGATTTTCTATGAGATTGCAAAATATTATTTTCTTGGCATCTGTACAGAAGGTAGTTTGCCATTGCTTTTCATCTTTGCAGTGACCATACTGGTCGATGACCATATCCATTGTCTCTCCCCCCGCCGCCCCCCCCCCCCCCAAAAAAAAAGAGATCCTCTTCCTACCCTCGTGAAGTTAGAGAGCGTAACCTACAACTTTCTGTTGGCTGCTCTTCAACTTCGTCCACCACCTGCACCTATGACTTCACATAACCCTGATCTGGGGGCAAAGCGGGTACTCCACCTTGCCCAAGGGTGTCCCGTAGGTTAGCAGAGGGAAGAAAAGAAGGCACCTTACTTCTCCTTTGATAGGGGATACACCAACCTTGCAACCCGAACAAAGCAATAGAAAAATGTAAACCTATTAGCAAATGGGGATTCGAACATGTTACCTCCAAATAACAACAGTCAACCCCTAATGAATCACATGCACTCTCCTAGCACCACTAGCTAAACTAGACCAATAAGTGTGATGAAGTAGACACGCCATCTGCCCAGTGCTCCTTTAGAGATGTAAAAGAACCATTTGCTTAATTAAATGTGAATTTAATACTGATATTACGTTACTTCCCTCACGCGTTTCACATACGACTGATAATGGCTTCATCAGTGTATACCATAAACCTCATGTAATACTATCTTTATGTTTATCAGGTTCGATATACACCTGCCCTACACGAATCTGTTGCAGACTAAAGTACAGCTCAGGTATTCCTTCTACAGGGTTGACTCACTCGCTGGTGAAGGACATGCGCGCGCACACACTGCGATGCTAGTGCTAAGTCTCTGAGCGAAGTGACGTCATCTGGGGGAAACACCGCAAGCGCAAAGTCCCGGGAGGGGGAAACACAAAGGGAATGTTAACGGGTGTATATGTTCGTGTCTCCCATTGTTTATCCAGAGATACCTCTGTTTATTTTCACATAGTGATATGAATTATTTCACTTTTATCCTCTCTTTCCATCGTTGCTTCGTTATGTCTGTTTATATTTCTTGAAATAGTAGATTCTTTCCTTATTTAGTTTATCACAGGGTATGTTTATTTGTCAAGGTATATTCATTTCTTTAACATGGCATCTGTTGGTGTCTGTGGCTGTAGGGGGTAGTGAATGCTGTTTCGCAATGGCAAAATACGGCGTTCGAAGTTAGCAGCATATGATTTGGTCGAAGATCGCTTTGCGTTGATTTCCACATTCGAATGAACGTCGGCAGTTGAGAAAATACAGAAAATTAAAACAAATAAAAATTAAAGAAAAGAAAATTGCATGTCTTTTCCAGGACTTTGCAGTCACAACCAGACTCTTTTGGATGTTTGTGATTTAGTAGACAAATGTTACGTTCAGTTGTTTACCATTTCTTTCTGAACAAGAAGTCAACATTTAAATCCTGCTGACCGACGTGTGAAATGAACCCACTACTGCGGTCTAAGAAGATAACTTGTAAGACCATTACACCTCTCAGCCACGCTGCCTCGACTATTGGAACCATTATAAATAAAGGCTGCTAAATTTCTGCAGGCCACTTAAGTTGGTGCATGTTATACTACGACGCTCTCGTAAAGTTGACAAGAAGAGAGTAAGAGAAGGACAAGGTGATATAATACTTGAATACTTAACCACATGCCATAATCCTTACAAGAACACAGCGTTGATCAAAGACTGGGGATCGTGTGAGATGGTGACCCATGACCTTCCACGATTATCAGCATATTGACATGACGCATCATCATGACTATGATACTAAGATGAATTGTAATCTGAAAAGGTTGGAGATCAGACAACTAACAGAAGGTTCTAATACGATGACGATGTCTAGTGAATCCTATCCAGCCTGTCTATCTCGTTGGTTTTCCGTCTGTTGTTCCTCTTTTCACATTAATCTTGCAATATGCACAAGTGCTTTGCTTCTTGTGGTTTAGTCAAAGAATGTTGTGTCTTGGCTTCTTTCACAACTCTCAGAATACTTACGTCAGCTGTTCAAATTGAGAAGCTTAAATTATCAGTTATCTTCTACACAAGGCGCTAACAAAGTAGTAGGTAACTAGATGGAATATATCCTAAAAGGTTTTGTCCTAAAGTAGTTAGTATTGCGACGGTCTCCATGGCGAAGGGCTTACAAATGAGGTTCGTAATGCCGTATACCCGCGTTGGGCACACAGCTGCGAGCGATTTGACGGCAGACGGCGTTGCACTGGTGTTTTACGTAAATGGTATGGGTGCCGGTTGTTCAGAAAGCAATGCAAACTACTGAACGTAAACTTGCCACGTAAACTTGAACGTAAACTTGCCACGACACCAAATACAGCACACACACACAAAAAAAAAAAAAGCTGGTGTTGACTGCAAAGGATATACAACTAACTTTAAAGTTAGTATTGTGTAAATGTTAATATTTTTTTTCTGTCCGTCTTTATATTTATGGAATGCTATGCAGGAATTTGGAATACCAAGGAAGTTAATCAACATGACCAGACTATGCATGGAAGATACTTATAATATAGTAACATATAAAGGCAGGAAATCAGACCCCTTCCAAATAACATCTGGCTTGAAACAGGGTGATGCACTATCGCCGCTACACTTCAATCTGACTCTAGAGAAAGTTGTAAGGAAGATAAAGGAGGAATGTGATATTGAAGGAACATCCAAGCTGCTTGGTTATGCAGATGATATAGATATTATAGGGCAAAGTGAACAAAAGACATTGGAAATATTGACTCACTTAAAGGAAAAAGCCCAACAGATGGGGGATGGTTATCAACCAAGATAAGACAGAATATATGGTAATTTCAAGAGACGGAATGGATAAAAACTCTGGCCACATACAAATAGATAATATGACCATTAAAAGAACGGAAACATACAAATACCTGGGTACAATCTTCAACTGGTCCAACATCATAAGGGAAGAAATACAAACTAGAATCAACTCTGGAAATAATATATACTATGCACTACAACATCTACTAAAATCAAAGGCGCTATCTGGTAACACCAAAATCACAATATACAAAACACTGATCAGACCAGTTGTGCTGTATGGCTCTGAAACCTTGAGTACAACGAAAGGAGACGAAGCCTTGTTACAAACCTTTGAGAACAAAATTTTAAGACGCATCTTTGGACCCATTAGGGATACACAAAGTGGAGAGTGGAAAAGAAGAAGTAACAAAGACATTTATGATCTGTTTAAGTCCCCGCTAATCACTGGTATCATGAAGGCTAATAGACTACAATGGCTGGGGCATATAGAAAGAATGGAAGATAATAGGGAAACAAAACTCGCTTACACTCAGGAAATAAATGACCGTAGACCCCGAGGTAGACCAAGAAGACGGTGGAGAGATAATACATGTACAGACCTACAAGCACTTGGAATCAACGACTGGCAAGAGAAGGTCCACCAGAGAGACGAATGGAGACGGATTGTATTTGCAGCAAAGAACCTCAATGGCTCGGAAAGCTGAAGAAGAAGAAGAAGAAGAAGTCTTTATATTTGCTTCCTATCATGTATAGTGAAACAAATTTTCTGTCTTGAAATTTTGCACGTAATTCCATCCCATTTCTGAGTGTGTGTGTGTGTGTTTTTTTTTTTTTTTTTTTTGCTATCCGCCACCTTCCTCCACAACCCCTCTTCTTGTATATTAGATCACGCAAATGAAGTTAATTCCCCAATTCTTTCCAAACCCCAATTCTATCTTAGAGAGAATCACTGATACACATCTTAACAGGTTTCCTCGACCCCAGCATGATAATAAAGTAACCCTCCAATTGAGATTGATCGCGAATGAGAAGCCTATGATCAAAACTGTTATGCCATGAAGTATAATTGCACACAGTTGTATACCGAGAAGTAAATACCTGGATGGTCTGGCCATATGGCATGGTCGAGACAGAAACACAGAGCTGATCCACGACTCTGGTGATCGAGTGAGATTGCAGAACATGACCGCCCAAGTTTCGGCATGGTACATGATGGATAGATGGATGGATCGTATACCTTTTACAACGTTATAGTTAACCCCAGCACTTACTGTGATTTACTATATAATTTGTTTTATTAATTAGTTAGTCATTGTTTTCTTAATAGCCGATGCCTCATACCTCATACCATTAAAAACCTCACAAAGTGGTTTGTTTCCAAACGGCCTGCAGCTAATTTCCAACACTCGGTTCCATACGTCGGAGAATTGTGAAACCGGGTTTCACTATACCTCTAAGTCACATGGCCGGTTAGCTGAAATTTTTTTTGTTCGCATATCCTTTACAGGACATCGCTGTCAACATCGGCATCTTTCAGCTGATTGTTGATTTCTTGGCAAGATTACGCTCAGTAGTTTGCCATTGCTTTGTGAGCGACCGGCTCACACACATACCCCGTAAGTTATCGACGCGGAGAGAACAGCTACCGATTCTCTCGCTACGTCATATTACTCACGAGAGTATACGAGATTACGGAGAAAGTCGTGTAACCTCTAGACCAGGGAGACCGGCGGTTAGATGGAATAGAAGTGTTTAATGTGTTCTTCTGCCTTTCTTGACATGTACCCGCCTTGTATGCTGAAACATGTTTTTCTTTCTGGATCTTTCGCACACAGCTCCGTTTTATTTTTGAGTTGTTTATTTTTATATTCGCAACCTTCCTGCAACATTCTTCCCCTTGTATATTAGATGACGGAAAATGAAGTGCTCTGACCAGTTCTTCCCCTACCATATTCCATGTTAATGAATCTATGATTCGTAATTTACAAGTTTGAATCGACCCTAGGAGGATAATTAAAGATTCCTCCAATTAAAATTGATTCCCAAAGGTAAGTCAATGTAATTAAGGCATATTTGTACATAAAGTTGGCTGCATGTCCTTGACATAACGTTTGAAACAACCCCAGGACTAATTGGCTATTTGTGATTTACTAGGCACATTTGCCATTGCCATTCAGGCTGACACCTCACACTTAAAAACAAAACGCAAAGCGGTTTGCTTACAAATCTCTCTCTCTCCTCCCCCCCCCCCCCCCCTGAAAGAGTTCTTACCACATTTGAAATTACCGTCGGGATAACAGATTCTCCACATTCGAACAATACCCAATGATTATGACTATGTGTTTTAATTGTTCCAGCTAAGGTATTATTCATTTATTCGCTTAATAAGATATACAACTCTGCGGTATACACCTGATGAGATGCAGACAAATATACCAAGTAATAAGTATTGCAACATAATGTTTGTGGCGTCTGCGTTTGATTTGGAATCCTCGACTCGTGATGTCCGGGAATTGCGAAACCGAGTTTCACTTGAGAAATGGCGCCGGTTTAGTTATGCATACATGTACAACAAATATTAACAGACTTATTGTCTATCTTGACTTGTTCTTCTGCAGGACATACACGTTCAGCTATTCCATCACTGTACTCGAGAAAGTAATGGGAAAGATCTCTAGACAGGGGTGGGTTTTCTGTTTGTGAAGTGGTGGAGAAAACTAGTGCCCCAGTTGTCTGCTCTTACAGGAAATTAGGAAAGCCCGATACGGAAGGTCATGTTGATACAGGTCGTTTCAAGTACACGCTTCTTGTGTGAACAGGTAGGGAGAAGAAGTTGGAACGAGGGGGTGAAGGGGTGCTTGTATATTTCTCATCTTTTCCTGACATTGGAAGTGCATTCAAGTAACGCTGACGCTCTACTCCCCTGGGCACTGTTGATAATGGAGAACCCGAAACCCGTGGAAGAGCAATTACCAACCTTGACATCATCTCTTTCAGTAGAGTCTGCATAACCGAATGGATAAGGTCGTTCGTTCTTAAACATCCGGTGTGCTGATGCTGAGGTAGAGAGTTCAACGCCTACACCGGTCAGTTGGACTAAAATATTAAATTTTCCTCCTTGACTTGGGGACGCAAATTATAAGTAATCAGAGGTGATTCGCCGGATGACGAGGGACATTGGTAGTAGGAAAAGCTAATCCACACGCATAAATCAGCCCAGTGCTACTAGAAGAGCATGTGTATTGAACTAGGCTTGACTTTAAAGCTAGCGACCGTGGAAAAAAATATCTCAGCCAGTCGACACTGTTGCTGTGCTAAATCATCGGCCGATCACATCCTGATATGCGCAGATGTGCAGTTTTAGCACATTTGTGCAGAACCCTTTGGTTTATCGGCATAGAGAGAGGGAAGACGAGCTTTGCAACAGTCTCACCTTGTCAGAGTCTAAACGGTCTCGGACGAAAGTGTTCACATTTGAACTGGGCTGCCTGCTCCACCCAGCCTAGAATCCATACCCGAAAAGATTTTGGGAAATAAAGGCGCCTGTCGTGATGCTGACCACTTCACTTATCGAATACTGATTGGTCTATGCAAATCTTCTGTTGGCACCATACACTTAACATGCCTCGGGGTGTGGACAAGGATCAATCACATTAATTTATATGGTGTAGTATGTGTTCTGACCTCTACTTCTTTCCTTTAATTCTAGGAGTGTCAATCAATACACTTAACTTACCTTACTAATGATATTTATATAGCCTCAATTCTTTGTCCTAGCAATCAATATTCCTGCTGAGTTCATTTCTTATATTATTACAATGACCTTATGGGGTTCCGAGCGGAGAGAGGAGATGTGGTTATTGAGACGAATGTTGCGAATACGTTCACTGCCAGAGTAACTGACAGCGATCGCTTGGAAGAGGCCAATGGAATTAAAACATTCATTATACTCAACTATAAGAAAGAGGGAAACAATGATCTTCGATCATACAAGTACCAGGGGCTTCAAATGAAAAAGTGTGATAGAAATTACAAAAACCATGCCATTGTTTTGTAACCTGTCAATATTATTGTTAAGGATGTCAAGAGTGTCAGCCTTGACATCACGGTGCAGACGAATACGGTGACGTCATAAGGACAGCTTAAAAATGACCGCCCCACTTTTGACATACACCAAAGAGGAACATCGTTATATTATACGTTTTTATTTTTATTTTTAATCAATGAAATTCATCGTCGAATGAAGGTCCAATATGCTGTTTGATGCTCGTGAGTTCAGCAGGAGAATGTGTTGAGTAGGAAGTTGTAAAATGGCGTGACTTCTGTGACAGACTATTCACGACCGGATCAGGCACACCGAATAGAGACTCCAGGGTTGTTACACATGCGGCAAAGAGAATGTTGTTTTTAAATTCAGGAATACAAGCACTTTATCGGCGCTAGAGGACGTGCATTGAACGCAGCGGTGACTAAATCGCAAAATGATACATTTGTTCTTTTATTTTTCAGAATATATTTACCCAAAAATATTTAAAAACATAAATAGTTTTCTTTTCAAGATCCCCCGTAAAAGAAAGGCATTTGAGAACATTGTGACTACTGGATAGATTAGCGGTGGAAGAAGCAGAGGCAGACGGAGAACCATGATGAATGATGGTCTATGACGATGGCATAAAGGCATGTCATCCGTTGATTGATTCTTAACTCCTAGGACCGTGATATGTAGGCAGACATGTACTCCTATGCATTTTGCAAGTCAAATGACGGTGAACATGATTTATTTTTGGATATATAATAATATGTGAGAGTCTCCGTGGCGAAGTGCTTATGCCGTCTGCCTCGCGCTCCGAAGGTGTGGGTTCGATTCCAATCCACGTCGTTCGGTTCACGAGTACAGTTTTCTCGGAGACTCCTATGGGTCGTCGCTGGAGCTATGAAGTTCATGCTTTGTGCGACACTGTCGAGAGGCCGCCTTGCGCAGAGAGACTGCGTAATAATGGATACAACCTGGTGAAACGGAGATTCTCTTGCTCTTTAGACCATTTGTGTTTAGTCCGTGAGGATTGGACAAGACAAGTTCTATTCCACTCAATCTTGACTTAGCCAACCATACTGAACCATGAGTAGACAGAGAGTTAAACGCAATTATTGCCAATCGTAATGTATACTCAAGCCGCATAATTAAGCAACACTCTTCCCTTAAATAGATCAGACTTGAATCGATTAGCAGATACCGTATGTAAATGGCGTTTGGGTAGGGGGATGTTTAATTTGGAGTCTGTATATTCCTTGGATAAATTTCCCAAATTGGTTCTTCAACCGGACAGATCTGGTCTCCGTGCGTGTATCCCAAAGATCAACATGAATGACATTTCCGGACATTGCTAAATGAGACAGATGGAATTGATAGACAGAATGCTAATTTGGCCAATACGATTTAGCAGAAATCAAATGCTGGTATTTGCATTTCTAAAGTAGTGATTTTGATGTTAGTTTTTCTGAATGGTGTATGATTTTTTTTTCTTATCGCCATGTATTTACTCTATTGTAGCGGGTGCGGAAGCGTAGTTGATAGGGAGCGATAATGAAATGTCATAAGCATGTCGGACGAGCGTTCGAAGCCTGCGTTGGTCAGCTTGCTAAGTAAGGGAAAGACTGACCACTTATTGAAAATTTCGACACCTTATTGAACGCGTGGAAATATATGGGACTCATATACTGGTCTTCGGGCCTGTTAGAGTTATGAGTTCAGACACTGTTTTCCAAAGGATACGCAACCAGCCAGACACTGACCAGTCAGCCAGCCAGCTATCCAATAAAACAACTAACCAGCAAACAAACCCATCATCCAATCAACCAACCAACCAACCAAAACAACCAGTCATACTGCCAACCTGTCACACAACAAAGAAGCCAGTCAACTAACAAAGTAAGCAAGCAATCAGGCAGCTAACTGACCACCAAGTCGACTAGTCAACAAATCAGCCAAATAACTAACCAGCCAACCGCTCAGCTAAGCGACCAACCAGCCAGCCAGTCAACCAGAAAGCAAGCCAGCCAGCCAACCAACCAACCAACCTGCAACCAACCATTAAACAAACAAACCTGCCAGCCAACCATTAAATAAACAAACCTGCCAGCCAACCATTCAACCAACCAACCATTCAGCCAACCAATCAGCCAACCCCTGTATGCCTCTTTTTGCCACATCCACGAGTCCCCATGTTCTTATTAAAACCGCATAACTCAAGCAACGTGCCAAACCTGGCTATTATGTCACACGTCATTACTCAAGGCAACTCACGTGTGACGAGGTTGCCTGGGGGATCTCGTTAAGTAATGTGTATTGTGTAAAACTAGATCTGAACAACAAATTACCTCGTCTGGAACTACTTATCTAGCTGGCTAAGCAAACTAAGCAAACTTGTACTGAAACGGGGGTGAGATATATTCTGAACCTGATCAAAATACCAGCTCTTTTTACTCAGATGTTGTGTTCAAGTTCTAGTCAGACTGATTCAAAAACGTATGCGGTATTTGCTTTTATTGAGTTTTGCTTCAGTGTTCTGCAGACGAGGCCACTGCTCGCCAGCTCTTGATAACTGTTATGGTGTAAGCAAAAATGGCATCCATAGTAATGTTGTAAGCAAAGATGGAACACATAATAATATAAAGTTGTATTATTGTAAACAAAGATGGCACAGACAAAAATATCAGGATTGATCGATTGATTGATTGATTTAGGAATCGACATCACAGCATTCGGGACATTCCCATAAGCGCTCCGTCCCCATCCTCAGCAGCCAGCGAAGAGTTCCAACACTAATAGTTCCAGTAGCAATCTGATTATATGTCCGTCTCGCCTTTCCTCTGAGCGCCGAGCGTCGGCCAAATCCCCTTGTCACACCTCGCTGTCTCATTCTTACCAGACTATGGTGATCCATTTGCTCCTCCGAGGTGTACACGTGCTCCCACAAGGCCGCAACCACGTCTGCCTTGTCATGCATCAATACTCCACCAAGTTTTGCCGAGCCAGCCAATCTGTCCGCCTGTTCATTCCCCAGCACACCGGCATGCCCAGGAGAAAAGATCCAGGTGATGCTTGCTACCCGTGACCTCCGAAGCGAAGCAAGCCACTCTGCACGAAGCCTGCCTGTCCTCACCCTTCTCAGCATGCTTTCTGAGTCAGTTACAATCACAATGTGTGTATGTATTGTGTTTTCTATCCAGCGGAAAGCAGGATGTTATGTTGTAAGCAAAGATGGCATCCATATTAATGTCAGGCTGTTATGTTGTAAGCAAAGATGGCACAGTTAAAAATGTCAGACTGTTATGTTGAAAGCAAATATGGCACATATAATAATATCAGGCGGCTATTATTTTGTAAGCAAAGATGGCATCCATAATAATATCAGGATGTTATGTTGCAAGCAAAGCTGGCATACAGAATATTATCAGGCCGGTATGTTGCAAGCAAAAATGGAACACATAATAACATCAGGCTGTTATGTTGCAAGATGGAACACATAATAATGTCAGGCTGTGGTTACTCTATTGCTTCCAGTTTAGTTATAGACTCATCAAAGTGCAGGAATACGTAAACACACAGGGTATCCAAATGTATTTATGCCAGAATTACACTTGCTATAACTATTATGTTGTGGATAGGTATTCTAATGTGAAATTTGGCAGCGGTATTATCATAAATACTCTTGTCGAATTCCAAAAACCGAAATAAAACTCCCGTCATTCACAGAGTGAGTAGTTCAAAGTTTAATCGAGTTAGAGACGGACGTTGGTCCTCTAAGCCACTCCCTCCCCAGACGATATATATCACTTGGGTATGGTTGTAGAAATGGACTGTCTGATATACTGTAAGTCTTACCAAGAGAGAGAGAGAGAGAGAGAGAGAGAGAGAGAGAGAGAGAGAGAGAAAGAGAGAGAGAGAGAGAGAGAGAGAGAGAGAGTCTCTTGTGTCTAGTTTTGTCTCATCCACTAGTCATCATGCTCATATTAAGAACACATAATCCAAGCAACATGCCAAACCTTGCTTTTATTAAACATCATAGACAGAGAGACAGACAGATTTTAAGATGTTTAAAAATACACAATTATAATTAACCCAAGTAAAGGAGTGGTACATACACCTTCAAATAATACAAGTACAGTAGTGTTGCAGGGCTTCCTGGCCTAGGGGTTAACGTCTTTCTCCGTAATCCCGTATATTCGCGTGAGAAACGTAACCTGCGCGAGAATCGATAGCGGTTCTCGACGCGGTGGTAACTTACGGGGTATGTGAGCCGGTCGCTCAGAAAGCAATAGCAAACCACTGAGCATAATCTTGCCTAGTACATCAACAGCAGCTGAAAAATGCTGATGTTGACTGCAACGTCCTGTAAGAGATATGCAACCAAAAAAAAAAACTGTTACAGGCATCTTCAACTAATACAAGTACAGTAGTGGTACGGACACCTTCAACTATACAAGTAAAGTAGTGGTAAATACAGCTTCAACTATACAAGTAAAGTAATGGTACAGACACCTTCAACTATACAAGTAAAGTAGTGGTACAGACACCTTCAACTATACAAGTAAAGTAGTGGTACAGACATCTTCAACTATACAAGTAAAGTAGTGGTACAGACACCTTCAACTATATAAGTAAAGTAGTGGTACAGACACCTTCAACTATACAAGTAAAGTAGTGGTACAGACATCTTCAACTATATAAGTAAAGTAGTGGTACAGACACCTTCAACTATACAAGTAAAGTAGTGGTACAGACACCTTCAACTATACAAGTAAAGTAGTGGTACAGACACCTTCAACTATACAAGTAAAGTAGTGGTACAGACACCTTCAACTATACAAGTAGAGTGTACAGACACCTTCAACTGTACAAGTAAAGTAATGGTACAGACACCTTCAACTATACAAGTAAAGTAGTGGTACAGACACCTTCAACTATACAAGTACAGTAGTGGTACAGACACCTTCAACTATACAAGCAAAGTAGTGGTAAATACAGCTTCAACTATACAAGTAAAGTAGTGGTAAATACAGCGTCAAATATACATGTCAAGTAGTGGTACAGACACCTTCAACTATACAAGTAAAGTAGTGGTACAGACATCTTCAACTATATAAGTAAAGTAGTGGTACAGACACCTTCAACTATACAAGTAAAGTAGTGGTACAGACACCTTCAAATATACAAGTAAAGTAGTGGTACAGACACCTTCAACTATACAAGTAGAGTGTACAGACACCTTCAACTGTACAAGTAAAGTAGTGGTACAGACACCTTCAACTATACAAGTAAAGTAGTGGTACAGACACCTTCAACTATACAAGTACAGTAGTGGTACAGACACCTTCAACTATACAAGCAAAGTAGTGGTAAATACAGCTTCAACTATACAAGTAAAGTAGTGGTACAGACACCTTCAACTATGCAAGTAAAGTAGTGGTACAGACACCTTCAACTATACAAGTAAAGTAGTGGTACAGACATCTTCAACTATATAAGTAAAGTAGTGGTACAGACACCTTCAACTATACAAGTAAAGTAGTGGTACAGACACCTTCAACTATACAAGTAAAGTAGTGGTACAGACACCTTCAACTATACAAGTAGAGAGTACAGACACCTTCAACTGTACAAGTAAAGTAGTGGCACAGACACCTTCAACTATACAAGTAAAGTAGTGGTACAGACACCTTCAACTATACAAGTAAAGTAGTGGTACAGACACCTTCAACTATACAAGTAAAGTAGTGGTACAGACACCTTCAACTATATAAGTAAAGTAGTGTTACAGACACCTTCAACTATACAAGTAAAGTAGTGTTACAGACACCTTTAACTATACATGTAAAGTAGTGGTACAGACACCTTCAACTATACATGTAAAGTAGTGGTACAGACACCTTTAACTATACATGTAAAGTAGTGGTACAGACACCTTCAACTTTACAAGTAAAGTAGTGGTACAGACACCTTCAACTATACAAATAAAGTAGTGGTACAGACACCTTCAACTATATAAGTAAAGTAGTGTTACAGACACCTTCAACTATATAAGTAAAGTAGTGTTACAGACACCTTCAACTATATAAGTAAAGTAGTGTTACAGACACCTTCAACTATACAAGTACAGTAGTGGTACAGACACCTTTAACTATACATGTAAAGTAGTGGTACAGACACCTTCAACTATACATGTAAAGTAGTGGTACAGACACCTTTAACTATACATGTAAAGTAGTGGTACAGACACCTTCAACTTTACAAGTAAAGTAGTGGTACAGACACCTTTAACTATACAAGTAAAGTAGTGGTACAGACACCTTCAACTATATAAGTAAAGTAGTGTTACAGACACCTTCAACTATACAAGTAAAGTAGTGTTACAGACACCTTCAACTATACAAGTAAAGTAGTGGTACAGACACCTTCAACTGTACAAGTAAAGTAGTGGTACAGACACTTTCAACTATACAAAAACAGTAGTGGTACAGACACCTTTAACTATACATGTAAAGTAGTGGTACAGACACCTTCAACTATACATGTAAAGTAGTGGTACAGACACCTTTAACTATACATGTAAAGTAGTGGTACAGACACCTTCAACTTTACAAGTAAAGTAGTGGTACAGACACCTTCACAGCCAGCCTCTCACAGACACCTTCAACTATACATGTAAAGTAGTGGTACAGACACCTTTAACTATACATGTAAAGTAGTGGTACAGACACCTTCAACTTTACAAGTAAAGTAGTGGTACAGACACCTTCAACTATACAAGTAAAGTAGTGGTACAGACACCTTCAACTATACAAGCAAAGTAGTGGTAAATAGAGCTTCAACTATACATGTAAAGTATTGGTACAGACACCTTCAACTATACAAGTAAAGTAGTGGTACAGACACCTTCAACTGTACAATTAAAGTAAAGACCATTTCAACACGCCTTGTAGCTTACTGTGTATATCATACTTGCCCCATATATGTATTGGCCAATCAGATCTCGTGGTAGTCTGTCGTCAATTTCACACCGGCCGACTTTACTCCCCAAGACATTTACTGATACCCATTTTAGGCTGGGTCGACCTGGGAGCGAAGGTCAATTTGAATAAATCCACCTGGATGCCAATTTGAATCCATGACCACTAAGCCGGTGGGCAAGCGTGGTAGCCACTGAGCTATCTCACATTCAGCTAGACTTAAACACATCTCCTTACACATGTCAGAAGAACAGGCTGGCCGGTGATCAACACAGTACACCAAAGCCAACCGTCAACTTCAAGTGTTTACTGATGTTTGTCTCCAGCACCACCCCTTTTGCATCGTCACTTCAATGCTTTCACAAACAATTTTGATCTATATTGACACGAAAGCTTGTGGCAAATATTGAGGAAATTATATTTCAACAGCAACATCATCGTCGTCACTAAAGTGATGCACACACACAAATCAATGCAAATAGTGCAGCGCTCTTTAACAATCAAAATGCATCATTTTCTAACCTACAGTAAATGGTCGGAGAGTGGCATCCGTGTCTGAGAAATCAGCGCATCTAATGCAATAATATTTACGCATTTTATAAAAAGATAGATGGTTTAAAATAAGGCCAAAGACATTAAAATCACGAAACAATGAACATCAACCTGAACGATCAAAAAGTTGAAAAAGGCAATGCTTGTAAATATCTTTGGGCTATTATATGTCAAGATGTCAGCTAACGCAAAGTGATCAAGATATATCTGAGGTCTGGCTCTATCTCCAATGGAAAGAAAAGCCCCGAAGGATCAACCTGCTATGTAGGCTTGGATACACGTAGGAAAAAGTGGGGAGTTTCTCCCTTTCTTAGCGGACGACTGTTGTTGTTTGTGCATCAAGAATGATGATGATCATTCATTTCATCCAGTGAGGTTGAAAGTATAGAGCTGTGAGTTCTAAGATGGCTAATAAGGTCTATTGTGGCTCGAAATTGGATGATGAATGACTTGCGCGATGAATTGGATTAAAGTGAGGAAGAGTTGCGCAATTCGTCGATCTCACTCTCTCACCTGAGTCCATCTGAATCCAGTGGTAGGACAAGTCAAGACGACTGGAGATGAATACAAGTGCAGTGGATGACCAGGGCGCTCTACGTGCCTTGCCGTGCTCATTACGTTCCACAACGCTTTGCAGGTAAACGCCGTCTTGCCCGGTGAATCAGGAATGATTTCTTCCGCGCAGTCTGCCAGATCCTGTCTTCACATGCTGGGTAGGCATGCCCTACTTCACCGCTTGGTTTGACACCAAATCGGTTACCCGCGCCTGGTTTAGCCAGCCTCTCACAGCTGTTGCCCGGGGGGTGGCCGCTGTCGCATGCTGACAGCTATTAGGAGCCACAGGCGTGAGCTGGATGTCAGGCTTGGACCAGTGGGGGATGGGTCCTGAAAAGGACATGAGAGTCATCCTTTCCAAAGGTGCTACCAATGCCTGACACCCCGTACCCCCCAGCGGACGACTACGTATACACTGAACCCTCAACCGACCACTAATTTATCTAAGTATCGTTTTGGCGATTGCACTAACAAGCCCGCTCTCCTTTGAGAAGACTGAACATCACCTGGTAAAGCAACTTCATATGAAAATCGTACTATGCCCATATCCAGTGTTATACATTTTCTTACGTCGATTTTGAATATGGGCACTTAATGTAAAGTTTGAGCCCAAGTTCCAGGAGTTTGAACAGAATTGTTACAGTGAATTGTGAATAAATATAAACATTCACGGGAGCCAAGATAGACCAGCCGGCTGATGGTCATGTGTTTGAATACAAATCTAGGTGTATGTGTTTGAATACAAATCTAGGTGTATGTGTTTGAATACAAATCTAGGTGTATGTGTTTGAATACAAATCTAGGTGTATGTGTTTGAATACAAATCTAGGTGTATGTGTTTGAATACAAATCTAGGTGTATTTGTTTGAATACAAATCTAGGTGTATGTGTTTGAATACAAATCTAGGTGTATGTGTTTGAATACAAATCTAGGTGTATTTGTTTGAATACAAATCTAGGTGTATGTGTTTGAATACAAATCTAGGTGTATGTGTTTGAATACAAATCTAGGTGTATTTGTTTGAATACAAATCTAGGTGTATGTGTTTGAATACAAATCTAGGTGTATGTGTTTGAATACAAATCTAGGTGTATGTGTTTGAATACAAATCTAGGTGTATTTGTTTGAATACAAATCTAGGTGTATGTGTTTGAATACAAATCTAGGTGTATTTGTTTGAATACAAATCTAGGTGTATTTGTTTGAATACAAATCTAGGTGTATGTGTTTGAATACAAATCTAGGTGTATGTGTTTGAATACAAATCTAGGTGTATGTGTTTGAATACAAATCTAGGTGTATTTGTTGAATATGGCCCAGACTCCCAGGTCAGCACAGTCTAAAGTGAGTACCAGGACATCTCTTGGGATGTAAAGGCTGTAGGCGTGATATTAACCTCAACATCCACCTACTGCAGACTGGTCTATTAAACATATGGGGATAACATCATATAGCAATTACGCGTCAAGTCGTACAAAGGGTTATCTACTTGATCTTTGCTTCAACTCAGACGCTATCGATTGCTGTTCTTTTATAGCATCGAAACACGGACATCGTGCATGGTGTAACCACGTCACTAGCAATAATTGCCTGCCGATAGTTATCTGCGTGGGACCGATTGAAGGCAGGCGACTAAGGGGCAGAGATTAAACACATTAAGGGCCTGTATAAATAAAGTCCCAAAGCAGGAGGCTGCCATGGGTTTGTGAAATGACAGGGCTATCACCAGGTGGCCACGCTTTTCCTCTGTTAGCGGACGATGAACTCAAGCGTTAACCCTCGTCCGACCCCGTTCACGATATTATCACATTACATTTTATAATTTAAGGAATCATCTTTTCATAAGTACACTAAAAGAATCATCTATAGAGAAAAAACAACAAACAAACAAACAAACAAACAAACAAACAAACAAAGGAATCACATATTTATACAAAACAAAAAACCAATCAAAAGGATCATCTATCAATAACATTAAAAAGTGTTTAGGCTAAAGTTTTTTCATTGCCCCACTTGCGTGCTTTTGTGGAAGATAAATACCAAGGACAAACCATAGATATGAATAAAACCACCGTGGCACGCTTGTACTCACATATTGTCTCGCGGACTAGAAGAAAACACATAGACATAAATACCAAACACACTGAAAAAAAACAACACACACACACACGCACGCACGCACGCACGCTCGCACGCACACACACACACACACACATACACACACACACTCGTCTAGATTTGTTGAATGAAAGCTGCTATGATGTACATCTATACGAAGGAAACAATAAGACCCAAAGCATAAAAAACGCTAATTGCATTCCCTTACAGTACGTCACAATCAACCACAGCGTTTATTAGGTCTTTTTTATTTTCTAGTAAAGTTTACGTTCAGTTGATTGCCGTTGCTTTCTGAAAGGCCCATACCCATATTATTTTGCAAATCAATGCAAAACTACATGCTTCCAAATCGCCAGCGGCTGACTTCAATCCCGGTATATCAGACTGCGGAACTGCGTACACTATCCCCAGACCATGTAGGTCAACTTCCAGAACTTAACACTTTGATATAACATATTTTGGAGAATGTGCTGACTTAATTACAACCACCAGCAGAGAGATTTTCTACATTGGAGAAAGCTGACGTAGGCACACTTTGCAAATTCAGCATACAAGACCAAACATACCATACGGAATAGATCAAAGGAAAACAAAACATGATCCAAGGAAGTTTGGCTTCACAAGCTGGCAAGAAACCATTAGTAGTGGTAAGAATTTTGGGTAGAATTCCCACATGGCCAACACAAGTACAAAGTGAAGATGTTTATACGTTAATAATCTTAGTTTCGTAAGCTATTTAAAATGATATATTATGATCCCTTTCAGTATAAGATTTGGCAACAGAGGCCCAAAGGAAACAATAAACACAATGAGGAAAGCATGAGTTCAAACGGGCAACATATACACTATGCATACATGACTATACAGATTTCTATTTACACAGACAACATCTATTTACATGTGGTGCCTTGCTTGGAACTGACAGATCTCTAGTGGATTTTCAGTCCTTTCCTTCAATGTTAGCTCTCGAAGATTGTCAGTCGTTTCCTTCAATATTAACTCTTGTAGATTGTCAGTGAATCGGTACAACTATCTCGGAACAATCATAACATCTGATTGGAGATGCCTTGAAGATATTAGAGCAAGAATCGCCATGGCGAAGGTAGCCTTTAGCAAGATGAAAAATATTCTGACCAATAAAAAAGATGTCAATTGAAACGAGAAAGAGAGTGTTGAGGGGATACATAGAGCCTGTTCTTTTGTATGGATATGAAACTTGGACAATGTGCTGTCAAGCTGAAAAACATCTGATGGACAGACCAGAACAGGTCATTCTTCTGCGCCTCAGAACAGGACACAATAGATTACGCAACCACATGTATACAAAATTCAAGATTGGTGACTCAGCCATGTGCACATGTGGATTGGCGTCGCAGACAGCAGAGCACATACTCCAGGATTGCCCAAACTACAACATATCCAGGTGAACCTTCTGGCCTAGAGAGACAACAGTGGAAGATAAACTCTATGGACCGCTGAATGAACTAAAAAAGACTGTTGGATTCATACAAGAGACAACATTGCAGTTATAGGCTTATTTCAGGCGAACGAAAAAAGAAGAAGAAATCTGATGGCTGCAGAAATGTGTTTTCTGAGGAAAATGCAAAAAATATGGACACATGGACAGATAGAAAAACCAATGACCAAGTACTACAGGAGACAAATGAAAATCGTAGATTGATTAGAGAAATTAGACGTAGACCAGTGTTTCCCAACCTTTTTTGTACCACGCCCCACTTAAGCCTTTCTAAAATTCATATTGCCCCCCCCCCCCGCCCCATGCCCCCCCCCTCAACATATACATTATTTTTAATATTCAAAAATTGAAATGTTCACTAAAGAAACTTGAATGATAGGTTTTAGGAATAAATCACTAGGTAATTATTGAGCAAACACAATAAGTAAATTTTCAAAACATATAATGGAGAACTGAAATTCAAGTACAAAATAATTTTAATGAAAGATTTTTCTATATTATTTTAATTATTAGTAATTATTTATTATTCAAATTTAGTGAGATCCTTGAGCTTGATGCTTGCTGCAAAGAGATCTTATGTCAGGTTCCAATTTAGTTAACTTCAGTCTCAAGTCTCCCCGTTTTGTTATATTCAGCCGATTTCTTCCATTTTCGAATTGCCCCCCATAACAGTCAAATTGCCCCCCTGTGGGGCGTGGGCCCCACGTTGGGAAACACTGACGTAGACAGTCAAAAATTTTTGGTCATGTTATGAGAAGAAATGGACTGGAGAACCTAGTGACAACTGGCAAGATCGAAGGGAACAGACCAAGAGGAAGACCGAGAGGAAAATATCTGGATGGCTTGGCCACATAGCATGGACGAGACAGGAACACTGAGCTGATCCACGACTCTGGTGATCGAGTGAAATGGCGAGTCATGACCGCCCACGCTTTCCTGCATGGCACATGATTGATTGATTGAGATTGTCAGTCGTTTCCTTAAATGTTAGTTCTTGTAGATTGTCAGTCATTTCCCTCAATATTAGCTCTTGTAGACTGTCACTAATTTCCTTCAACATTAGCTCTTGTAGATTGTCAGTCGTTTCCTTCAATATTAGCTCTTGTAGATTGTCAGTCGTTTCCTTCAATATTAGCTCTTGTAGATTGTCAGTCGTTTCCTTCAATATTAGCTCTTGTAGATTGTCAGTCGTTTCCTTCAAAATTAGCTCTTTTAGATTGTCAGTCATTTCCTTCAATATTAGCTCTTGTAGATTGTCAGTCGTTTCCTTCAATATTAGCTCTTGTAGATTGTCAGTCGTTTCCTTCAATATTAGCTCCTGTAGATTGTCAGTCGTTTCCGTAAATGTTAGTTCTGGTAGATTGTCATCGTTTCCTTCAATATTAGCTCTTGTAGATTGTCTCTAGTTTCCTTCAATATTAGCTCTTGTAGACTGTCATTAGTTTCCTTCAATATTAGCTCTTGTAGACTGTCATTAGTTTCCTTCAATATTAGCTCTTGTTTATTGTCAGTCGTTTCCTTCAATATTAGCTCTTGCAGATTGTCAGTTGTTTCCTTTGATGTTAGGTCTCGAAGATTGCCAGTTGTTTCCTTCAATGTTAACTCTCGTAGATTGTCTATATTCTTTCTGTTTATTGATCCACAGTACTAGTTCTCAGTGACACGTTAATTTTAAAGTCGTGAATATCTTCATTAATGATTGGGAAATGTAATGTGATTCACATTTATATGTTGCTGCAGGTAAGATGCTTGTTCTCAATATTGTAAGTGTTTACGTTTTTGCCTACGTAGCATAAGCTCATATTGCCCTATAACGTCCGCGTCACAGTGTAAAGTTCTCTTCTGACTTCTTTTAAACAGTGCCCGTGGTTGTTAATTGGTACTCAATGTTTGTAGTTTTCCATTTCTGTATTGTTGATGGTAACGTAGCCAAATGACATGTTTGAAATAATGATGCCTGTGTCATTTAAAGGCCGCTCCGTGACCAAGGAGTTACGGACGTAGATTGTAATCCTGCATACCCGTGTTCGAAACACAGCTGTGGACGATTTGGCAGCAGACCACCTTACGTTGTTGTTGTTGTTTTTTTTTTTTTTAATTAAATGGCATGGGTGCCTGTCGTTCAGAAAACAATGGTAAACTACTGACCGTAATCTTGCCCATGAATCACGAACAAGCCAAAACGACTGATACGTCCTGCAAAGGATATGCAACTAACTTTTTTTTTTCATTAGGAGAAATGACATGTGCACGATAATACTAGAAACTCAACAGTATCCACTCCTTGCATCGAATACATAAGCATACAACACATAATGTAATTTGGATACTATTTAGACTGAGGTCCAGTCAACAACTGCTTTGTGCCTACGATAGGAGTAGGTTCATTTACAGAACTGCAGAATATAGCGAGAATCGGACGTACAGTCTCGATACACTAGATATAAATACAGCCAGTGCAACCCGTGATACACAATTGACTCAATATACAAATAAAACAATGTAGAGGGGCCGTGTTCGGTTGTTAATGTGAAATAAAGTAATCACGCAATTTCAAGTATATGTAGATACAAATGTGAGAAAAGACAGAGATTGTAAAATAAAAATGCAAAAGGGAAATAGGCGCTCACATAAAACTAGGATATGTGTGTAAATAAAAAAGAAATTAAACCGGGCACAAAACTTAGAATATTTACTTATAACAATACTTCAGTCCTACTGTACGGAACAGAAACGCGGAAGGCGACAAGAACAGTTACAAATAATATGCACACAGTCAATAACTGGCGCCTGATCGGAATGGAAGGACACAACAATGTAACAGAATCGCTTTAGCAGAGCTTAGAACGAGAACTAAACATATATCAGCGAATCAAGCAGTGAGGGAACGACACTGGAGATGGTAAATACACACATACTGACCATAGCATGACTAGAAGTTCTTTTTTTCTGGAACCCATAGGGCAAACCAGAATAGAGGGGACCTAAAAGCATTTGGGGGGAGGGGGGGTGGTAAGAATTAGAAACAGGGATGAATAATATGGAGAGGACCATGGGGGGGGGGCGGCTGCAGAAGATAGCAAAATATGTTTAGTTTAGTTTAGTCGACACATCAACATCACGGCACACGGGTGTAACCCATAAGTGTTCCGTTCTACTCCTAACTCAAGCCTGAGTCCGGAGAATCTCAGCCCAGTGCACGAACTCCGTAGCACCGGCGAGGATCCTGAAATACTTTGGGTACATTTTTAACTCGAAATTTTGCCCGGGCAGTGCTGTTATGTTACTCTTTTTCGATTTCCAACTGCCAAGGGATTTATTTCGTGCGCAACAATACACACGGGCGTTGGATTTCACAACCCAGAGCCCAGAGGAAATTTTGTTACTAGAAGTCCACGACTTAATCCCGGGGCCTCCAGCACTCGAGGCGGACACCATACCTCGAGATCATTGAGCAGCTTGACGTTAATTAGTGATGGCCTAGGCTGCGATGGGGGATAAAGGGTCGGAAAAGAAGAAGAAGAAGAAGAAGAAGAAGAAGAAGAAGAAGAAGAAGAAGAAGAAGAAGAAGAAGAAGAAGAAGAAGAAGAAGAACAACAACAACAACAACAACAACAGCAACAACAACAACAAGAAAATTATGTCAGACAGGACGGCACTGCTATCAATAGAGTCACACCGGGGATCGAAATCCTTCTCCCGTGAACAGGCGAAAATACTAACTCCCACGAAACAAATGCTCTATTATAAATATCCCAATACCAAATCACAAACAACATCCTTTACTATATCCCACATGTTAAATACCTGTACATTCTTCTTCAAGAACCTTCCAAATATGAGTGTCGGCTGCTACCTATTCCGCAACCCACAAATAGATGACTAACCAGATCTACAACTGAATTAACTCTTAGAATACTTTGTTTTTGTTCGCGAAGCTAACCTTTCTCTGACCTACCAGACCTTGTGTTTATGTTTCCCAGCCGTGCAGTATCTGTACACTGAACTCTCTAACCTTGAGCTCGCTCTTGAAAGATACTTTTGGAGTATACAATTTTGTAACGCACTGCAATTGACGGTTTGTTATTGTTATGTTTTCCATGTTTCAAAAGGATACTATCTCTTGTTCTAATCTCTACAAGGTATTAATGACTGCGAACAAGGCGGAATAATCTATACAGTTTCACATATTTAGTGCGCCCCCCTCCCTTTCTACAAAAGTATATTTGGATCAAACAAAAATGGATGGCGACAAATGGGAAGTAAGGGTATGTCGCAGTTATGACTTAAAAGTTGTTAATATGGTAGCAGACAAGATTTATTATAATGCAATGACAACATTTCGACGATATATAAGCTTATAAGAGATACGGGAAGTCGCTTAAGACGATTAATCATCCCATGATATTTAATCAGTTAACCTCCTCACCCTGCGATTACACAAACGCGCCCGCTCTCGGAGGTCAAGGCCGAACGTAACCCGATAAAGCTTTGCTGTCAGTTTCCTGTGAACATCCCACTAAACCCATGTGAACATCTCACTACACCCATGTGAACATCTCACTACACCCATGTGAACATCTCACTACACCCATGTGAACATCTCACTACACCCATGTGAACATCTCACTACACCCATGTGAACATCTCACTACACCCATGTGAACATCTCACTACACCCATGTGAACATCTCACTACACTCATGTGAACATCTCACTACACTCATGTGAACATCTCACTACACTCATGTGAACATCTCACTACACCCATGTGAACATCTCACTACACTCATGTGAACATCTCACTACACCCATGTGAACATCTCACTAAACCCATGTGAACATCTCACTACACCCATGTGAACATCTCACTACACCTATGTGAACATCTCATTAAACCCATGTGAACATCTCACTACACCCATGTGAACATCTCACTACACCCATGTGAACATCTCACTACACCCATGTGAACATCTCACTACACCCAAGTGAACATCTCACTACACCTATGTGAACATCTCACTACACCCATGTGAACATCTCACTACACCCATGTGAACATCTCACTAAACCCACGTGAACAACTCACTACACCCATGTGAACATCTCACTACACCCATGTGAACATCTCTCTACACCCATGTGAACATCTCACTACACCCATGTGAACATCTCACTAAACCCATGTGAACATCTCACTACACCCATGTGAACATCTCACTACACCCATGTGAACATCTCACTAAACCCACGTGAACATCTCACTACACCCATGTGAACATCTCACTACACACATGTGAACATCTCACTACACCCATTTGAACATCTCACTAAACCCACGTGAACATCTCACTACACCCATGTCCAGTGTTATCAATGTTCGTGTGTCGAATGGTTGTATCCGAGCACCGAAGGTTGTGGGTTCGATTGCGACTTGCGTCGTTATGTTCAGTAGTCCAGTTTTCTTGCGGACGCCTGGGGGTCGTCGCTGGCGCTACAGAGTCAGTGCTTTATGCGAAGCTATCGGCATGCGGAAAGAGACCGAGCCAAATGGTGAAATAAAGTGAATCCTCTTGTCTTTTCAACCCTGTTTGTGTGTCAACTGTGAAACTTGATTTTGAACACAACTATTAACTAGGACAACATACATACATTCAGGGTAGCAAAGGGCGGTGTAGGAGACGGGAGAATTTCCACAGGCTAACGGCTTATAAGGCGAGAGTGTGTGTGTGTGTGTGTGTGTGTGTGTGTGTGTGTGTGCGTGCGTGCGTGCGTGCGTGCGTGCGTGCGTGCGTGCGTGCGTGCGTGCGTCCTTTTTTGGTGATTAATTCATATCCTATGCAAGGCTTTGCTATCAACCCCAACTCGAGATTGATTTAGTTAACACATTTACTTTAAATAGTTTGCCTTTGCTTTCTGAATGAAAAGTTAACGTCCAAGTCCAACTGACCTGTGTAGGGGATGAAACCTCTCTCCGTCAGCGCACCGGAAGTTTAAGTGGTCATGCAGACGTCCTCCCTGTAGAGTACAATGCGAAGCTCTTTTATTCTGTCTCTAGTTGTCTTGTCGCACATATTTTAAACCATAGGCCTGCGAACTGTTTGCACAGTCAGGCTTCGCTTTTTCTCGCTACTCGATTGTCTTTCCCGCGTCTTCAATTATTGACGTGTTCAGATCGATGTTGCTTAAAACCAAGCCGATACGGTCCTTCTGTGTTCCGGAGTACATGGGGCAAGATTACAAGCAAAAGGAGTACCGTAACACATCAATCAATCATGTGCCATGCCGGAAAGCGTGGGCGGTCATGACTCGCCATTTCACTCGACCACCAGCGTCGTGGATCAGCTCAGTATTCCTGTCTCGTCCATGCCATGTGGCCAAGCCATCCAGGTATTCTTCTCTCGGTCTTCTTCTTGGTCTGTTCCCTTCGATCTTGCCAGTTATCACTAAGTTCTCCAATCCATTTCTTCTCATAACATGTCCAAAACATTTTGACTGTCTACGTCTAATTTCTCTAATCAGTTTGCGATTTTCATTTGTCTCCTGTAGTACATGGTCATTGGTTTTTCTCTCTGTCCATGGTATTCTTTGCATTTTCCCCAGAAACCACATTTCTGCAGCCATCAGATGTTTTTCAGCTTGACTGCACATTGTCCAAGGTTCACACACATACACAAGAACAGGCTCTATGTATTCCCTCAACACTCTTTTTTCTCGTTTCAATTGACATCTTTTTATTGGTCAGAATATTTTTCTTGCTAAAGGCTACTTTCGCCATGGCGATTCTTGTTCTAATCTCTTCAAGGCATCTCCCATCAGATGTTATGACTGATGCGAGATAATTGTACTAATTGTTGTAGATCTTGTGCATTGTCTGCAATCAATACTGTATCATCTGCATATCTAATGTTATTGATGTTTCGTCCTCCAGTGCTGATTCCATTTATATCTTCTACATTCCTGAAAATATTTTCACTGTATAGGGAAAAAAGATCTGGAGACATTACAAATCCCTGCCTAGCACCTCTCTTAATAGGTTGATATTGTTCCACTTCATTATCAACACTTATGGCAGCTTGTTGTTTCCAATATATGTTTTTTATAAGTCTAATGTCTTTCCCATAAAATTTGTAGATCTGCAAGCATATCTACCATGTCGACATGTCTAACTCTATCAAAAGCCTTTGTGTTGTCAATAAAGCAAAGGTGTATATCCTTGTTTACTTCTATGGCACGTTCAATAACTGTTCACAGCATATACACAGCATTTACTGTACCCTTTCCTTCTGCAAACCCACATTGTTCTTCCCCTATTTCAGGTTGTATTTTCTTCCTCACTCTTTGCATGATAATTCGTAGCAAAATCTTTGTGATGTGGCTCATTATACTAATTGTTCTATGTTGATCACATTCCAAGATTCCTGATTTCTTTGGGGTTGCAATAAATACAGAGTTACATAATTCAGAAGGTATATCTCCAGTATCGTATAATGTGTTCAGCAGTCTGGTGACTTGATCTAGTCCAAATTCTTTTAAATCTTTAATAATTTCTGTTGTGATGTTATCTGCATCGGGGGCCTTGCCAGCTTTCATATGCTTAAGAACATTTCGAACCTCCATCTTCAAAATTGGCGGCCCTTTATTATTAAACCTAATATCACACTGTTCCTATCTGTTATCATTATAAAGGTTTTTCACATAATCTGTCCATACCTGTAGAATCTTATCTTTTTCTATTATGATTTTGCCATCTTTAGTTTTTAGACAGCCTGTTGATGTACTTGTTCTTTTAATAGTAAGTTCCTGAATTCTTTTGTGCACTAATTTGGTATTTAGACTGTTGTGTTGTTTTTCAATGTCTAAGCAATTTTCCTCAAGTCATGCTTCTTTTGCCTCCTTACATAATATTCTGACTTGTCTGTGAATTACTTCATATTTGGCAGGATTATTTTTGTTGAGTTTTCTTATTTCCATTAGGTGTAAAATTTCTTCTGTCATCCATTTCTTACGACCCACCTTCTTTAATTTTGGAATAGTTGTTTCTGCAGCCCAACTGATTGAATTCTTCAACATTTCTCATTGATCATCCACATCCTGGAATAATATCTCTAGATCAGGCAATATATCAAATCTGTTCTGTACTTCTAGGTTGAATTTGTTTTGTATTTCCTTGTCATTATTCAATGTACACAAATCATATTTAGTGTTTCCTGTTATATACTTGGCTTTCTTCAACTTTATCCTCAGTGTTCCTGTAAGTAGTCTGTGGTCACTATAACAATCAGCACTGGGAACTGTTTTTGCTATTGCTAGTGCCTTTCTTAATCTTCTGATAATCAGAATGTAGTCAATCTAGTTTCTGATCCTGCTATCAGGACTCCTCCATTTCCATAATCTTCTAGGGTGTTCCTTAAACCAGGTGTTTCCTAGAATCATTTCCTGTTCTTTTGCCCACTCTACGAGTCTGTATCCTCTTTTATTTCTCTCACCTAAACCATAGTTTCCTACTGTGTATCTATCACCTTGATTTCCTACTTTTGCATTGAAGATGCAAGTTATACACATTCGCACACACAAACACATATATACAGTTTATATGATGCGAGCGGCTTTCTTCAAAAGAACTGCTGGGCGGAGATGATCTGCCCAGGTAAACTTTATGCACGCCATTTTAAAGCGAGTTAAATTGCGTTGTTGCTTTGTTTCTGTTGCCCAATTGATCCATAAATTGACTTGCAATTATTTCTGTGACTGTCCTCAGTCCCTTACAAGGCAAACGAATGAACACACAAGAGAGAGAGAGAGAGAGAGAGAGAGAGAGAGAGAGAGAGAGAGAGAGAGAGAGAGAGAGAGAGAGAGAGAGAGAGAGAGAGAGAGAGAGAGAGAGAGATATGACGCGAAGAGGGAGAAAGAAACGGAGATAGAGATATATGCAAACGTTTTGATGACAGAAACGGAGATAGAGATTTATGCAAACCTCTTGATCAAAGAAACGGAGATAGAGATTTATGCAAACGTCTTGATCAAAGAAACGGAGATAGAGATATATGCAAACGTTTTGATCAAAGAAACGGAGATAGAGATATATGCAAACGTTTTGATCAAAGAAACGGAGATAGAGATTTATGCAAACGTTTTGATCAAAGTCTTTATCAGCGAACTAAACTAACTAGAGTACTGAGCTATAGCACTGAAATATAACAATAACACTACACCGGTCAGTTGGACTAATATGTTGACTTCTCGTCCTCTACTTGAGGTCGTAAATCACAAGTACCTCAGAGGTCGGAGTGGGTTCGCAGATGTCATTACGTTAGCCTTTTGTTTTCTTCTCTATCCATGATATCCTGAAATGTATATCCTTAAATAGCACAAGTGAACTGCACTCAGTTTCTGTATAATGTTTTCAATGAAAACAATTGCACGTAAAAAGTGTAGAGGTACGACAATTCTGTTAATTCTTCTTCTTCTTCTTTGCGTTCATACGGAGTGTTTTATCAGATGTGATTGCGGTGTGCGTTAGGCACTCTTGGGTTGAAACCCTTAGGTCAACACATCAGGCTTCTGCGTGCATTTTTGACCAGGTTAGCATTCCTGGGAGACTCTCACTTTTGTGGTACCGTCCACCTCCCAGCTGGTCGAGTTGGGACAGTCGAAGACTTCGCAGTCATCCCTCAAAGGAAGGCAGGGACAGTCCATATCATTTTCCGCCATCCTGGGTGGCTTCCATAATTGCAGAGCCGACACATAATGCTCAGGTGCTGGGCTCACCGAGGGAATCGTCACGTCCTGCTCATGGCTGCTTTAATTCCTCACTTCAATATATTGGTCACTTCGTTAACCCCGGGCCGTTCCCGCACAAACCAGACAAGTCTGCAAATGGTATCCACTCAGCCAGTTTTCGACACGGACATGTGCTTGTGGTTGCGCCCGTCAGAGCTGGTCCAGGCACGACTGACATTCGGAAAACTACCTAGTCAGAGCTGTTCCGAACAAGAGCGGCATTCGGAAACTAGGTAATTCTGTTAATTCAATTTCATATGTATCATTCTGGCCTATACAGTCTATACATTTGAAATGTCTGTTAAGACCTTTTTGAAAAGTCGGCATAGTCAAGTACACTTAAAAGGTATTTTCTTATGTTGTTAGTTACATGTGTATCTGTTCTTCTGTAGGGACACGGAAGTTAGACTTGATTCACACGGCTTGAAAGTTAGACCTGAAAATCACAAATAAATATCCCAAAACAACCAGCGTAATATTAGTAATAGTGAAAGCTAATCCATATGCGAAATCAGTTCAGTGCACACCTCAGTAGTAGCAACCGCTAATAGTAGTAGTTACACGTGTATGGACTACGTTTGGGTTCATAGCAAGCGAACGCAAAACTTGCTTATTTTTTATTTTGCCGCCAAAATCTTTTCTGCTTGAACTGAAGCAGTCAGGTTAATTAATTTCTCCTCCTGAGAGCTGCCAGTGATAAATGTTTATTTACATCATTCCCAAGTTCTCTGTTTGCCCTTATGTCATGACTTCTTCCATAAAGTCGAAGGTCGTCTGGGCCCCAAATGAGCTTGTGTTGTGTCATGGATCGTGTCTAGTCTAGGGATATCATCACACACCAGGCACAAATGCAGTAATTAATATTATTATTAAGTTATATATAATATATAATGACCACATCTTGATTCGAACCTGTCAGCCCAAAGTCGACAGCACAATGCTACAGGAACAAGTGTACCTTCACGCATGACCAACTAGACACCCCGAAAAAAAAAGCAATGGCCTAATATTAGTAAGCTGAGTTGAGCTAAGAACCGACATCGCTGCACCCAGGACATTCTCACACGTGCTCCGTCCTCTCGTTCAACAGCGTCCTCTCGTTCAACAGCCAGCGAAGGGTCATACTACTATTCATTCCAACTGCCCACCGATTGAAAGTTCCCCTGGTCTTCCCTCTCTGGAGGTTCGTCCAGAACCCCTGCCGATCCCCGCCATATCATTCTCTCCACATACGGGTTCTCTGTCTGCTCCCCTGCCTTCTCCACCTGGTCCCACAGGCAACCAGCCACCTGTCCCTTGTACTGAGGACATGGCAGATCCCTGTGGCAGCCCAGGTGAAATATAAGTATAATTATTGTTAGTTTACTTTGGTGGAAATATTAATCCCTTATCTATGAACTGCCATTTTCAGTGCGCATAGCTTTTCAGCTATTCATGCTCCAAAATGCAAACAATCAGGTATAGCTTATATTGTATGTGCAATTTTAAGTCTTGTTTTAAAAGTTAGTTGCATATCGTTTACTGGCCGTCGCAGAAACGAGCCCATTTATTGATTGTTTGTGATTTCTTGGCAAGTTTATGTTCAGTCGCATCTCATTGCTTTCTGAAAGTCCGACACTCATACCATTGTATCAAAACCAACGTAAGGTGGCCTGCTTCCAAATCACCTGCAGCAAATATATATATATATATATATATATATATATATATATATATATATATATATATAATTATAAAACAATTCAGCTAGTAAATACGCATATCCCCCCCCCCCCCCCCTGGTCTCTGGGTAGTGAGATCGGAAGCCCTTGTGTATTGTTGCACACGTAAATAATCCCTTGGCAGTTGGAAATCGAAAAAAGAGTAACATAACGGCGCTGCCTGGGCAAAATTTCGAGTTAAAAATCTACCCAAAGTATTTCAAGATCTTCGCCGGTGCTATGGAGTTCGTGCATTGAGCTGATATTCTCCGGACTCAGGCTTGAGTTAGGAGTAGAACGGAGCACTTATCGGTTACACCCCTGCGCTGTGATGTTGATCCGTCGACTAAACTAAACTAAACTAAACTAAACTAAACTAAACTAGTAAACTGCAACAAAAAGTAAGTAAAGATCCCTTTTACGTGCCACAAGGTGTATTGGGCATACGGTGCTAAATCCACATTTCAAAGACCTATCAGCGCTGGTGGGTGGTTGGTCAGTATCACACTGGCCGATTTACTTCTCAAAATAATTTTGGTAGCCATTATATGCTGGGTCGACCTGGGAACCCAGGTGTATTTTAAAAATCTGAATCCGCCAACTGTCGTTCGAACCCATGACCACAGTGTCGCCAGACGAGTGCCTTGACACTACGATACCCCGGTTCTCCATTGCAATGTAAAAGATAGTTAGTTGCATTTCGTTTTACATGATATGTTGCAGTCAACTCCAGCATTGTTTGGCTGTTTGCGATTTCTTAGCAAGTTTATCTTCAGTAGTTTGTTAGAGCTTTCTGAACGACTTGTACTCATACCATTTTGTAAAAAATCCAACATAAGACTGTCTGCTTTCAAATATCTCGCAGCTGTATTTCGAAGGCGGTATGAGGGATCACGAACTGCGTCCGTAGCCCTTCGCCACAGAGAGGGTAATATAGGAGTTAAAAAAAATAAGTCCAAGCCAAAACTAATTTAAACTATGGCTTTGCAAAAGAAATAACTTGGCTTCCATAATCAAATAGATTCAATGGATTCAGCGAACCTGCTATGAAGAAACCATACCCCGATGCGACAAAATCTAAGCACTAGATCTTTCAATCCCCGTCTGTCACAGATAGCAGAAATAGCTAACTGTATCGGCCTTCTCATCAGCCGAGTCATTTCCTGTGTATCTTGTTAACATCTGGGCTAATTCAATATCCCTGTTTGTCCGTAATGAGTACATGACTGATTTCATTTCCTGGTTCTATTAGATTTCCTCGTCCATCGATAGCCGTGTCGACATTTGATTGGTCTGATTCGTCTGGTGAATCTTGTGATGTTTTATTAGCGTGCCAGCTATATAACTCTTTAGCTATAACTCTTTAGCTAATTGATGAAAATAATATCTGTAACATATATCTTCTCTGAAATGCCATTTTAAGACATCGTCAGCTGAAATGGGTTCCGTGCTAAGGAAATTGGCACTCATATAATACGTTAGACTGTCAGCAGTAGCTCCTACTCGATTAACAATAACAATAAGTTCTCTTCTCAAAAATAGCTTCTACTCGACTTTATGGTTACGAAGTAAATACTAACAATAATTTATCTTCTCAGCGAGAGCTTATACTCGACTTTATAGGTACGGAGTAAATAGTAACAATAACTTCTATCCTCACCAGTAGCTACTGTTCGACGTTATAGGTACGGAGCAATTAGTAACAATAATTGTTCTTCTCAACAATAGCTACTACTCGATGTTATAGGTACGGAGTAATTAGTAACAACAATTAGCACTAGCTTCTACTCGACGTTACAGGTGCGGAGTAATTAGTAACAATAACCTCTCTTCTCAGCAATAGCTACTACTCGACGTTGTTTGTGCGGATTAATTAGTAACAATAATTTATCTTGGCAATTGTCAGACTAGGTGGAAACTTGGCTATATACAGATTCTGACTACATTCTATAGTTGTGGATTCAACTGGTTGACATACCCTGTCAGTAAAGATAAAAACATCTATCCAGAGGTGTCGTGCAGGCTGTGGTCGGCGTCTACGGATTAGGGTTAGTGAACGCAGTTTCACAACTCCCCCATATCGGGCTCGAAGTCAGCCGCAGTCGATTTGAGAACAGATCAAGATGCTATGATTTTCCCAGTAGCATGAGCTTCTGTTGTTCAAAAAGGGATGGTAAATTTCTGAACGTAAACTGTCTAGACCTAGGGAAGGGGGAATGCAGATTATTTCAAGATCGCGTTAATACAAGAACCGATTACTTGATCTTGTTTTTCCCTTCATACTTTACGGTTCTGTACGTCTCACCCTTCTAAGATTCATATTATAAAGTAAGTAGACCTACAAATCACGTTTTATGTGGACGTCTAGACTTGTTTTAGTATATGCTTCCATTATTACATTACGTATACTGCGTAGGAGCGGGAGGGGGGATTTTTAGGTAGGAAATACGAAAGGGGGGGGGGAAGACCTTCTGAAAATATGGTGAAGGGGGGCACGGGCCAAATTTTTAGGTAGGAAATACGAAAGGGGGGGGGGATGACGTTCTGAAAATATGGTGAAGGGGGGCACGGGCTAAAAAAGGTTGAGAACGACTGGTCTAGACAATCATAAACTGTCAATAAATGTTGGATTTGATTGTGACGTCCTGTAAAGGACACGCAATTAACTTTAGCAAACCGTTCGTTGAGAAACACGTGTTCCTTCAACTAGGCACCATTAATTTTGGAAATCTCCGCTGACTGTTGAAGATGATGACTAAGCGCTTATGGGAAAACCCCGCGTGTATTGATGCTGGTTCTTGACTCAACTCAACCAGGCACTGTTGTTATGTGGAGCCTACAGGTTTGATTCTTGGTATGGTCACTAAAGCCTTAAAATGTGCATGTTGTTTAATGATGTGGTCAGCATCAGGTCGGCTGCCTGGTATTCCCAAAACACTCTTGATACCCATTTTAAGCTGGTAGTCCAGGTAAACATTTCAAATACGAATCCACCCAACTGCAGATCGAATCTATGACCATTGGGTCAGCAGGTGGCTGTCTAGACTATAACATTTATACTTCTCTTCTGACTTGATACCATAGTGCCATCTCCACGGGGTTTGTATTACAGAGTCCCCTCTCCTATCTCTAAGTTCTTAAACCAGTGGGCTGTTCGCGATCGATAATGGTACTTTACATGCGCAAAAGAGTTATATTTTATGGATCCTTGCGTGGCTGATAGGTTTAACGCATTTATACTCTCTTTTCTCATAGCTGTTTATGTGGTTTGTTCCATACGCCAGGCAGTTGGAATTAAACGTTGACGTATCTTCTCTTCTTCTTCAGCGTTCCGAGTTGACTTATCGTTCAGAAAATAATGGGAAACCATTGAAACGTATCGTTGCCTAGTAAATCACATACAGCCAACAGGGGTGGGATGATTGCAACGTCGTGTGAACGACATGTAATATTTTTAGAGGGCTATATGGCTAAGAGCCCACGCTTCAGCTTGCTCTGAGTATAGCAGGGCGAATGCAGAAATCAGCTATTAATGATACAGCAATAAAGAGACAAAACACTGTTTGATTAGCGATAATAACCGTTGATATGCAAACAGAAGGACCTCCACAGAAGGACCTCTGCATAATGTGGGTTCGCCCACCACGCCGGTCAACTGGACACACATGTTGATTTATCGTTCAGGAAGCAATGGCAATTGGGAAACTCGGGATAAGTGCTGATTCAAAGATATCAATACTCGATAGGATTGTCACATGAAAATCTAGACCAGTGGTACTCAACCGGTTGGGAGTTCTCCCCCCCCCCCCCCCTCGGGAGAAAAAGGGGGGAGGGGAGGATTTTAGGGTTTCCAGGGGGGGGGGAATTAAGGCCACAGATTGGCAGACTCAAAATGGTTTCAAGCACAATATCATATTAAGTGAGAATTATTTGACGTTTTAACTGTTCGTTTACTGTAATATGATTACTTTGGTATGTTAATAAAATATTGTGAAAATAAAAAATGCATATTTTGAGGCTGACAATTTTGGAAAGGGGGAAATTCTTCTTCGTTCGTTCGCTGGAAAGGGAAGAATGACATTCTGACATACGGTGAAAGGGTGCATGGTCCAAAAAAGGTTGAGAACCACTGCTCTAGACGTTTGATAACATTAACATATAAACGTCCGGCGAAAGAAACTCTGTAAGTATATTAGAGAGGGTTAGAGATGTTCTATGACTGTTCTCTAGAAGTTTATTACAGAGAAGTATAGATGTTCTATATTTGTATTCTACACATATTTTACAGAGCGTTATAAACCTGTTACGTCTGTATTCTAGACGTTTGTGTTAAAAAGCTAGAGCTCTTCTACGTCTATAGTGTAGAAGTTTATTACAGAGAATTATAAATGTTCTATTTGTGTATTTTAGACTATGTAACAGAGAGTTAGAGATGTTTTATGCCTGTACTCTACATGTATTTTACAGAGAGTTAAGGATGTTCTAAGTCTTTACTGGGAGCTAAAGATGTTGTATGTCTGTACTATATAAGTTTGTAACGGTGACCTAGAGATGCACTATGTCTTTACTCTAGACGTGTGTAACAGGCAGCTAGAGATGTTCTAGTCCTGTACTACATAAGTTTCTAACGGAGAGCTAGAGATGTTCAATGTCTGTACTCTAGAAGTTTCTAACCGAGAGTTAGAAATGCTCTATGTCTTTATTCTAGGCGTGTGTAATAGAGATTTAGAGATTCTCTATGTCTGTTTTCTAGAAATATATCATTGTCCGATAGCATACGTTAATCCAGTTATGGATGTTTTCTTTGCCAGAGGAGGTATGGTTGAGAGGTTGCTGTGATTCTTTAGGTTCAGTAGGTTCGAATTTTAACATGGATCGGAAATCATTGAGGTCTTAAGATACCACAACGGCGGACATGCGCATTAGACTCAGCGCTGTCACTGTTCCCATGAATGAATGTGGTACGCCTTTATTTCATTGCAAAATACACTCTCTATCTCCCTGTCTCTCTCTTCTCTCTCTCTCTCTCTCTCTCTCTCTCTCTCTCTCTCTCTCTCTCTCTCTCTCACTTCCTCAATCTATCAATCAGAACATTTCATGTTTATTTACGCTATATGTCACGTGATACAAAACATTAATTTTCCTTCCTTTCCCTATCTCTCTGAACGCACCTTTATCTTTATGTGCGCATGTGTCTTTTACACACAAACGCGTTCTCTCTTAATATATCAGTTTCACACACAAATATACATTCTCTCGTAATTTATAAGTTCCACACAGAACCATGCGTTTTCTATCAATTTATCAGCTGCACACAAAACACTCTTTCTCACTGAATGCAGTCATGTTATCATTCTATCTAGAATACACACTATATATTTAATGACACATTACGTCAAAGAAAAATCATCCCCAAGTGCTGTTTTGAGTGACGTAACAGTCTGTAATCTCCTCAATCTTCAAGTAATTTAAGACAACTGTGTAATTTCGTGTCTCACCTTCCTGTTTAGTTTGCCTGGTTTTCAAAGAAACTTGCAGAGACAGAGAAACATAGGGGGAGAGAGAACAAACGAACGAACTAAAGAATGAATTTAATTTTCAAAGAGGTAATAATCGGGCACGCAAGCCCGTCTAACATTCAGCCCTCTTATCTCTCTTTTCTAATATTTGATTTGATCCAGACATTATTTATGAAGGAGAAACAAAGAGAGAGAGAGAGAGAGAGAGAGAGAGAGAGAGAGAGAGGGAGAGAGAGAGAGAGAGAGAGAGAGAGAAAGAGACAGAGATAGAGAGAGAAAGAGGGAGAGAGATAAGAAGAGAGACAGACATACGGAGACATATAGAGGTAACGGAGAGAGACATGGGAGAGAGATAAATTAGAGAGAGAGAGAGAGAGGAGACATATGAGACGGGCAGAAACAGAGACAGAGAGATATATATGGGAGAAAGAGATATAAAAAAGGTATGAGTGGGAGGGGGAGAGCTATGAGAGACAGTGGTAGAGAGATTAGAGAGAGAGAGAAGGGGGACAGATATATGAGACAGAAAGAGAGGAAGATATATAGGCAAGAAAGATATGAGAGAGGAGAGATATATGAGAGCAAGTGAGATAAAAAGTAATGGGAGAGACATATGAGAGAGACAGAGATATATACTGAAGAGAGATATAGGAGAGGCAGAGACAGGAATTGAGAGATATATATGAGAAAGACAGAGGGAGAGCGAGAGAGAGGGAGAGAGAGATGGACAGAGAGATGGACAGAGAGAGATAGGGAGAGAGAGGGAAAAAGAGAGAAGGAGAACAAGAGATAGTTAGAGAGGGATGGAGAGAGGGGGAGAGAGAGAGAGAGAGAGAGAGAGAGAGAGAGAGAAAGAGAGGCAAAATGCCAAATATTTTGGCGGTGGAAATCGACAAACAATCGAATTTGAGACGTATAAAGCAGCAGGCGCATATGGCTGTAGAGAGAAATTGCAGAGGTCGAGAATTCATGGGGGGGGGGGGGAAGAGGGTGGCCATAAGGAATTGGCAGAGGGTGCGGAGAGCAACCAATTCAGGTGACACATAATTGGAAGGGGCTGAAAGGTATAAACAAGTAAAGGTGGTGCAGGATTTCAAACTCCAGGCAGCAGAGGCAAAGAGGATTAAGTGGGAACAGTTTATCAATGAAGTCGGTGGGGATGTGACATTGGGAAAATTCTGGAGGCTGCACCGGCAGATGAAGAGACAGGTGATGCCTGGTACACATGGCACCGTTTATGATGATAACAACCGACCTATGACAACTGACAAGGACACAGGGGAGGCTTTACTAGCGCGATTTTTAAAACAGACGGATCAGCAAGATAGGACTATTAGAGATAACATCAGAGAAGCCTTGTCACGGGTCACTTGGAAGGAGGACCGTGAGATTAAAGCGGAGGACATTAAACGGGTACTGAAACAGCGCCAGGTCCTGATGGGGTGAGATACTTCCATATGAGGAACATAAATGATGGGGACTTGGAGGAGATGGCTCTTTGTTTCAACCTAAGCATCAATACGGCGGAAATACCCCACGATTGGCTGCATAGCTAACTGGTCCCACTCCCAAAGTCAGGTAAGGATCACTCCAGACTTAATGAGTACCGAATCATAACCCTGCAAAACACGTATAGCAAAGTCCTCGAAAAGATATTAGCACGCAGGCTCCAGCATCATTTGGAAAAACAGAATCTGCTTCGTCAAGGACTCGGGAACTACCGGCCTGGAAAAGACACCTGTGACAATGCTGGAACTTTTGCATTTGATGTCTACGAGGGCTTCCAGGATAAACAAGAGACAGTGGCTGTAGCTCTTGATCTGGAGGATGCGTATAACAGGGTCAGGTATGATAGGTTGATATACACATTTTTGGACATGGAGGTCTGCCCTTGCCTTGTTAGATGGGTTGCGGCAGTCCTCTATGTGCGTAAGGTTGCACTGCGCATGGGTACCTGGACTTCTGACCCCTGTACTATTACACCTTCGTTGCCGCAGAGATCTGCCTTGTCCCCGGTGATCTTTAATGTCTACACCAGCAAAATCACAGCTATTGAGACACCAGGTGTGGGTAGAATCTTGACATTTGCAGATAATGTGCTGGTGTACAGACAGGACAGAGACAGGGCCATTTTGGCGAAAGACGCACAGGTTGCGGTAAACAAGGTGATGGAGTGGTGCAGGGACACAGGGGCCATTTTAAACCCAGACAAGGCATCGGTTGTGTAGTACTCCCTGGATAACCGGATCATCAAGGCAGACGTCCCAGGTATTATGTTGAATGGATGTCCTCTTAGTCGAGAGAGTAAACTGAAGTACTTGGGTATCACGTTTGACAGGTGTTTGTCTTTTAAGGATCATGTGGAGGATTTGGTGATGAAGGCTGGTAGGGGACTTAATGCATTGAGGGCTATGGCAGCAACCGAGGTAGATCAGAGGATGTTGTACAGGCTCTTTCAGCAGTTAATAATTTTTGTCATTGAGTATGGTTTGGGGCTGCTGACAGTATCAAAAAGCCAGCTTGAAAGGTTGGAGCGCATACAGAATGCTGCCATGCGGTTAATACTGGGGTGCACAAAGGACACACCAATTATCTGCATGAGGCATATCCTGGCGCTACCTTGTAACAAGCTACGTGGAGGGTCCCAAATAGCCCGGTCACAATATTTCACAAATCTTCTATAGCCCTGGCTGGGATAGGTCTTTACTTGCCCACCCTCCTCCGTTTTCCCTGGACTCACTGTCACTCTTACTTTCGACCTAGGGACCTATTTCCTGCAGTGTTCTTCTGACTGATCCCCATACATAACGCAGTTATCTTTTGAGTCAACTAAAACGTGATTTATTAACTCAATACAGGACAGCACAGGAAAACATCAAGGCAGTTAACACAGATAGTTCTGAACAGACACAACACTTATAAAGTTCAGTCACAGAGCCTCAGGTCGCCACAGTCATAGATCCAGCTTCATATATTGTCTGATCTGTCCACACACTTCTCACCGGGGTGTCAGAATCTCCTTCCTTCCCAGTCTCGAGTTGTAAGTTCAACAGGCTTCTGTAGAATCAAAACCACTATCAATGTCCGGGACAAACTGAGTATGTAGGATCATCACGCATATACTCAGCTCTGAATTCAACTGTTATCGGACCCATGGCGCTGAAGGAACCTGAGATGCGCCATTACCGCAATTGTCAATTGCTTAAGATATGCAGGATAATCAAGTGTACAGTCCGCCTTGAAATCCACTACTATCGGGCCTATGTCTCTGTAAGAATCTGAGATGTGCCATTTCTGCACATAGTCATTGGCTCATGGTATGCACCTTGTCTCTCACTCAGATTTAGACACACCATATGTGGTATGGCCAATACCTTGATCTGGCTTCCTCAGACTTATTTGGCTTTAGCATTTAAGCCCGGTTGGTACTGCACTATTTAGTCACTTCCAACCGAAGAGGACCCTGGAGATGACAAACAATATCTGAGCGACTGGGCTGACTCATGTATCACACAATAGCAATATATATATATGATCTCTACCTGAAGCAGTATATACTATACCCGACGGAATGGGCTTGACTTGTCAGGTAGCCCCTGGATTGGCTACGTCCGGGCTTGAGTAGACCTCTAGCTGGTAGATGTCTGATTGTCCACCCTACAAGACACACCCTCCACACTCATACCAAGCCTTTATTATGATTGGGCACATTCATTCCCATGCTTCCCTCTCACTCGCAAACCATGCCTTTCTCCCCGCAAGATCTTGTGGTGTGGTGCGCCTAGTAATATGTGTGTTTTGCCTCATTAACTAATAGTATAGTAGTGGGGTTGTATGGCACGCAGTGTAGTTCCCCACTCCCAGCAAGAATAGGAAAGAAGTTACTACCCCTCCCGGCCGCCGCTCTCGACTGAGCGGTCGCCCCAATGTACCGGCCTTGCCCTGCACAAGCCATGGTGTATATGAGTTCAGGTTCTCTCCGTGAGATAGAGAAGTCCATTATCCTCCCGACATCATCCTATTGAGTAACAGACGAAAGAGATAGTCCTGTGAATAGCCTCTTCTGGCTCAAGAAGATAGATCCTAGATTGGTGGACCCCATCCCCAAGAATACCATAGCCATCCAATGAGTGTATACAACAGAAAGATGACAATATGCCCCATTCAAGCCATAGCAAGAAAGATAGTAACAGCTCAAATGACGCCCAAAGCCAATGATAACCTCCTGGGAGATATATTGTTCAGAATACCTTCCCCGGCTATGCCAAGGACAAGACGCCTAGTTAGCTGGCTAACCGTCAACCAACTCGTCATGTATTATGATTGGCCCTTCGCCAATTCATCTTCCCCTTCTAGACACAATACCTTTGTAAGTCCCGGTTTGGCTGGACCACTCAGAACCCAAGTCTTACCTTTCTTAACCATCTCGGTAGGATCTTACACTTCTGTCGTTATCTTTAACTAACTTTGACAAGTTGCAACAACCCAACGGTAGGTGATGGCCCCGCCATTAATTCCTAGCAGCCGCACCATTGCACATTTGGCGCAAGGCGTTCCCTCGGGTTTACCCGAAACGAGAGACATATATCTACTCACTCCGTGTAAGATTTGTGGCATGAAGATAACCCAAAGAACTATCTTTCATGGATATGTGAGCGAACCAGAGAATTGAGAGCTTCCAACAGCCGTTTCCCCCTGTTTACCCAAAATAAAAGAATGCATAAGGACATGAGCCACTGGCGTTTCGCTACATAGGCCCCCTCTTAAGAAAGTCGAACCCTACGAACTTTCTACTGTCAGTGGTTCTGTTCGAATGACCCCACCCTCACATTCAACCATAGGATGCCGTGATAGGAAATCTGCTCCCACATTCTCCCTTCCGGGGATGTATTCGACCGTGAACTGATACGGTTGTAGGAGCAATGACCATCTCATTAACCTCGCGTTAAGTTTCTTAGAAGTTGCCAAGAACGTCAGAGGTTGATGGTCGGATTGCACTTTGAACTGGACTCCATACAGATAAGGTTGAAATTTCTGTACGGCCCACACTGGACTTCCTCAACAAGACAACCCCTGCATTATCCGGAGAAGTCGAAGGAGTGATGATGTCATCGTCCAGAAGCTTCTGGATTTCAGCTTCTAGGGCCTTCTCTTTCGAAAAGGGCACTGGATATATTTTTTGGCGAACGGGGTCTTGGGTAGTCAGAGTCATATCAAACTCGACCAACCCTGTCCGCCCTGGCCGATCGGTAAGAATCTGCTGATGGGACTCCAACAAACGGATGACCAGGTCTGTTTCTTCAGCCGACAGATCAGGGTTTATATGTACATCCCTATAGGTTTCCCCAGGGTGTAATGGATACCCCCTATCCGCGTCTTCGCCCGATTCAGTTTCCATCGGGACCGCCATAGTCATGAGTGGGAGAGAAGTACCACCGGATCGTTCCTCATATTTTTTGAGGAGGTTAATGTGGAAGATTTTAGATTTCCCCCTGATCCGGATAGCATAATTGGTACGGGACACAACCCTTTCCACCGGGAACGGCCCCTGCCAACCAATCTCGAGTTTATTGGAACCTACTGGAAGTAACAACAGAACCCGATCCCCCACCTTAAGAGACCTATCTTTCGTCCTTCTATTGTAGTAGGCCGCATGTCTCTTTCTGGCCGCCCTCAGATTCTGAGCTGCCAAAGCCCAACCCGTCTGGAGTTTCTTCTTTAACTCTTCGACGTATTTATATGAGGATACAGCTTCTTCAGAAGTTTCCTCCTCTGTCCAACATCTCAATAAGGCTTCTAAGGGACCCTTGATTGGCCTCCCGAATAGTAGAGTGGCTGGTGGCAACCCGGTCGACCCATGGGGAACCTCCCGATAGGCGAACAAGGCGGCTGAGATATACTCATCCCATCTGTCTGGTTTCTCTTGAGCCAGCTTCCGAAGCATGGTCATCAAGGTACCATTAAACCTCTCTACTTGCCCATTAGACTGAGGGTGGTATGGGCTTGTGTGAATGTGGTTAGTCTGGAAGATCCGAAAGACTTCTTCCATCAGCTTACCACAGAACTGAGACCCATTGTCCGTTAGGATCTGGTTGGGAAATCCCAACCTAGTAAAGGTCTCCATCAGTGCATCAGCCACTCGCTTAGAGTCGATTGTGGCCAAAGGTATCGCCTCACCCCACATGGAACAGCAATCCACCATCGTGAGAATGTACTTATTCCTCTTCCTAGTCCTAGGAAGAGGACCAACAAGATCGATGGCAACTCTCTCGAAAGGAGAGTTCATAATAGGCATGTCTCCCAGGACTACCGGAGCTGTCCAGTGTTTTGGTGCCACTCGCTGGCACTCTGGGCACGACTTGACGTACCTACGCACGTCTCCAGTCATCCCTGGCCAGTAGTAATGGCAGGAAATGCGCTGGAGAGTTGCCCCGACACCCATATGTCCACTGAAAGAAATGGTATGTCCTATATGAAGAAGCTGTTCCCGATAAGCCTTAGGAACTACCAGCTGTCCATGCTGGCGATCCTCCACTCCGGCTCTCCGGTACAGTAACCGATTCTTCATATAATACTGACCCCGTCTTGGTGGGTCAGAACTTTTTGGCAACTGGTTGAAGCAAGGTTGCAAAGTAGCATCCTGACTTTGAGCAGCTCGTAACTCCCCAGGCAAGGGATTCACGATCAAGGCCGGCGTCTGCTCATCCTCCGATTGAGATCTGGTTTGCATCGCTCCTACGTACATGGGTTCGGTTGGAATCCCTAGAAAGACGTAGCGACAACCCAAGATCATTGGGAAGATTGGATCTAGCAGAACGGCTGCCTGTATAGTGCCGGTAACATATTTTGATTTGATGTCCACCTTCGCAATTGGAAGAGACATCGCTACCGCACTCTTTGTCGCCGTTTGAATCTCAATAGATTCTCCGGTTAGCTGCTCTGGACTCACTAAGTGTGATGAAATTACAGCCTCAAACTGCAGACCGGTGTCGTAGAGACACTCAACTGGTTGACCGTTCACAAGTACCGTTTCTACTACTGGTGGTTTTTCTAAATCTTTGTTCCCAAGATCCCCCCCTTCTACCTCCTTGTGAGACCCTTCCCCGGTTTCTACAAGACAAGCAGCATAGTGAGAGTCTTTCTGTTTACGCCGGCAATCAACCGTATTGTGTGTGGGAGATTTGCAATAGGCGCACCACTTTTCACTCCACTTTCTTTTAGGAGATCCAGGTGGACTCTTACCAGAGGGTTTCTTACTAGGAACTTTATCGAAAGGATCCTCCTTCCTGGTGTGAGCTGTTTTAGGGTTCTTCTTCTTTCCAGACCATGTGTCTGGTGGTCGGGGATTGGGTTGTGACAATTCCCCATTATCCCCATGCGCTAGCACATACCTTTCCGCCAATGTGTTGACTATGTCTAACCTTTCTGCCCCATTTTCAAGCAAGAAGGTTTGCAATGGTTTAGGCATCATCCTCTTCATTTGGTCCACGACCACTAATTCTTCCAAACTTTCATAGTCGTTAGCAAATCCCGCTAATGACATCCACTTCAAAAGGTAAGACTTCAGTCTGACACTGTAGGCTGCGAACATCTCTCCTGGCTCTCTCTTCGACTTTCTGAACTGCTGACGGTATGTATGGGCAGTCATCTGGAACCTTTTCAATAACGCTTTTTCCAGAGCCTCATAGTCATTCTCCATACCAGGTGGCAACCTAGAGTAGACCTCGTACGCTGTCCCCCTCAGGCCCTGTGATAGTTTCAAGTTCCATTTCCCTCGTTCCAATCCCATAGCCAAAGCCATCGACCGAAATCTGTGAAGATACTGGTCGATCTTATCTTTGTGTTCATCGAACGGGAGCAATGGGAACTTCATTGCCTGGTATGGACCGCCCCCAGAAGCTGTTGAGTCAGGGAGAACTGCGTCTCCCACTGCACCGTCTCTTTCCTTGGCAGTTTGAGCTTTCAGCTCCAACTCTCTCATACGGAACTCATGGTCTCTGACTGCCTGCTCGGCCTCCATCTTCCTAGCCTCAGCCTCCATCTTCTTAACCTCAGCCTCCATCTTCCTAGCCTCAGCCTCCGCCTCAATCCTCTTGGCTTCGCGCACAGCCTGTCTGAAGTCTCTTTCTACTTCCTGAACATATTTCTGTAACTCCGCTCCATCATAACCCATTTCACGCCCTGTAGCCTGTACGTCAGCGACATTAAACCCAGCTGATGCCATCTTAAACTCAGAGGGTAAGGGAAGAGGTAATTGTCTATTCACCTGCCCTCACAAATACACAACAAGTTACATTACACGACCACAACACGTCGTATGTCGGTCAGTCTGTGTCAGGAAGAGTATAGACAATAGCCAGGCACGGTAGGCAGAACCTATTGATAGAAAACAAGGATATCTGTCCCCTATCACTAAATCAGCCAGAACTCCACCAGGATTTCAAATATCCCGGACGGGCCCCCAGAAATTGTAACAAGCTACGTGGAGGGTCCCAAATAGCCCGGTCACAATATTTCACAAATCTTCTATAGCCCTGGCTGGGATAGGTCTTTACTTGCCCACCCTCCTCCGTTTTCCCTGGACTCACTGTCACTCTTACTTTCGACCTAGGGACCTATTTCCTGCAGTGTTCTTCTGACTGATCCCCATACATAACGCAGTTATCTTTTGAGTCAACTAAAACGTGATTTATTAACTCAATACAGGACAGCACAGGAAAACATCAAGGCAGTTAACACAGATAGTTCTGAACAGACACAACACTTATAAAGTTCAGTCACAGAGCCTCAGGTCGCCACAGTCATAGATCCAGCTTCATATATTGTCTGATCTGTCCACACACTTCTCACCGGGGTGTCAGAATCTCCTTCCTTCCCAGTCTCGAGTTGTAAGTTCAACAGGCTTCTGTAGAATCAAAACCACTATCAATGTCCGGGACAAACTGAGTATGTAGGATCATCACGCATATACTCAGCTCTGAATTCAACTGTTATCGGACCCATGGCGCTGAAGGAACCTGAGATGCGCCATTACCGCAATTGTCAATTGCTTAAGATATGCAGGATAATCAAGTGTACAGTCCGCCTTGAAATCCACTACTATCGGGCCTATGTCTCTGTAAGAATCTGAGATGTGCCATTTCTGCACATAGTCATTGGCTCATGGTATGCACCTTGTCTCTCACTCAGATTTAGACACACCATATGTGGTATGGCCAATACCTTGATCTGGCTTCCTCAGACTTATTTGGCTTTAGCATTTAAGCCCGGTTGGTACTGCACTATTTAGTCACTTCCAACCGAAGAGGACCCTGGAGATGACAAACAATATCTGAGCGACTGGGCTGACTCATGTATCACACAATAGCAATATATATATATGATCTCTACCTGAAGCAGTATATACTATACCCGACGGAATGGGCTTGACTTGTCAGGTAGCCCCTGGATTGGCTACGTCCGGGCTTGAGTAGACCTCTAGCTGGTAGATGTCTGATTGTCCACCCTACAAGACACACCCTCCACACTCATACCAAGCCTTTATTATGATTGGGCACATTCATTCCCATGCTTCCCTCTCACTCGCAAACCATGCCTTTCTCCCCGCAAGATCTTGTGGTGTGGTGCGCCTAGTAATATGTGTGTTTTGCCTCATTAACTAATAGTATAGTAGTGGGGTTGTATGGCACGCAGTGTAGTTCCCCACTCCCAGCAAGAATAGGAAAGAAGTTACTACCCCTCCCGGCCGCCGCTCTCGACTGAGCGGTCGCCCCAATGTACCGGCCTTGCCCTGCACAAGCCATGGTGTATATGAGTTCAGGTTCTCTCCGTGAGATAGAGAAGTCCATTATCCTCCCGACATCATCCTATTGAGTAACAGACGAAAGAGATAGTCCTGTGAATAGCCTCTTCTGGCTCAAGAAGATAGATCCTAGATTGGTGGACCCCATCCCCAAGAATACCATAGCCATCCAATGAGTGTATACAACAGAAAGATGACAATATGCCCCATTCAAGCCATAGCAAGAAAGATAGTAACAGCTCAAATGACGCCCAAAGCCAATGATAACCTCCTGGGAGATATATTGTTCAGAATACCTTCCCCGGCTATGCCAAGGACAAGACGCCTAGTTAGCTGGCTAACCGTCAACCAACTCGTCATGTATTATGATTGGCCCTTCGCCAATTCATCTTCCCCTTCTAGACACAATACCTTTGTAAGTCCCGGTTTGGCTGGACCACTCAGAACCCAAGTCTTACCTTTCTTAACCATCTCGGTAGGATCTTACACTTCTGTCGTTATCTTTAACTAACTTTGACAAGTTGCAACAACCCAACGGTAGGTGATGGCCCCGCCATTAATTCCTAGCAGCCGCACCATTGCACATTTGGCGCAAGGCGTTCCCTCGGGTTTACCCGAAACGAGAGACATATATCTACTCACTCCGTGTAAGATTTGTGGCATGAAGATAACCCAAAGAACTATCTTTCATGGATATGTGAGCGAACCAGAGAATTGAGAGCTTCCAACAGCCGTTTCCCCCTGTTTACCCAAAATAAAAGAATGCATAAGGACATGAGCCACTGGCTCATTAACCTCGCGTTAAGTTGTACAGGCTCTTTCAGCAGTTAATAATTTTTGTCATTGAGTATGGTTTGGGGCTGCTGACAGTATCAAAAAGCCAGCTTGAAAGGTTGGAGCGCATACAGAATGCTGCCATGCGGTTAATACTGGGGTGCACAAAGGACACACCAATTATCTGCATGAGGCATATCCTGGCGCTACCTACAATAACGGATAGATATAGGGTCCTTCAGGCCAAATGGTACCGGAGAGTTGCCGCAGACAGGGATCACCCGCTGCATGCAGCAATGGATATGGTAAAGGGTCATAGACTAAGACGAGGCAGGTCCTGGATGGCACAGGCAGAACTTTTTTATAAGTCAGGTGTGTGATCTAGAGAACATCAATCGTGAAAGAGAGTGGGTTGAAGTTCCGGATGACATGACGGACTGGCACAATGTAATAATAACATTGGGTCGTGAGAGCAGAGAATGGGCAGCGGGCCGCACTGAGTTTGAAGTGCAACAGCTAATCCAGAGCAACACACATCAAGGTGACATAGTCATCTACACCGATGGGTCAGTGGTGAGAAACAGACGTAGTGGCTGGGGATTTATTGCAAAGGCTAATGGGCGAGTCTTGAAAAAGGAGAGCCTGGCATATGAGACTACGACCTCCAGCATGAGAATGGAGGTGTAGGCAGTAACAGCGGCATTCCGGTGACTAGAGGAGACTACTGCAACACACGTTGTGTTCATTACGGATTCAAAGAATATGCTTAGCAAGGTGGAGAAAAGAATGTTTCGTGTGGAATGGCTCTCGTCGCTTCAGGAGTCACAGATTGTGAGAATTGTATGGATATTTTGCCCTGGCAATGCGGGTGTACGGGGGAATGAACAGGATGATAGGCTAGCAGGGAATGCACCTCTTGGTGGTATCTTGCCTATGGACAAGGGGGAGGTGGTCGTGGGCTTGTGGGACCAGGTGGAGAAGGCGGAGGAACAGGTTGAGAACCCATATGTGGAAAGAATGAGATTGTGGGGGATCGGCAGGTGTTCTGGAAGAATCTCAAAACTGAGTGGGAAGACCAGGATAATGTTTAATCAGATAGCGGTGGGAACGATTAGTAGTATGACTCTTCGCTGGCTGTTAAACGAGGGGACTGAGCACGTATGGGAATGTCCTGAGTGCATTGATGTCGGTTCTTAACTCAACTCAACTACACCGAACAATGAGAAGCATTTCTTGTGATATTTAGTTAGTTAGTTAGTTAGTCGACAGATCATCCTCGTTGCACATCGGACCATTCAGTCCATAAGTGCTCGGATCCCCTCCTCAGCAAATCCCGCAGCGTGTAGCGGCTAACGACGCCAGTTCTGTGTTGGTTTATCAATCTTCTTTGGCTTCCTGCGTAGTGTTCTTGTTTGGCCACCCCTCTTTTAATTTGCTGCTCTCGCAGTCTGGCCATTGTTGTAGATTCACAGTCATCACTTGGTTCTTGCAAAAGTCTCACTTCTTGTAGAGCATTCAGAATGTCAGCCTGGTCCATGGCGCGTCCGCCCTCAACAGTAGCCTCACCTGCGAGCTTGTCAGCCCGCTCATTTCCTTGTACTCCCGCATGCCCTGGCACGAAGATGAAACTAATCTTTGCCAGCCGAGACCGCTCCAGTGGCAGCAACCATTCTCTTCGGATCGACCCCTCCTCTATCCTCTTGATCATGTTCATTGAGTCGCTAAGGAAACAAGCCCTAGTGAATGTCTGTGTCTCGAGCCATGTTATTGCTTTACTTACTGCCATGACTTCCATGGTCAGGCTACTTGTGGTTTCAGTGAAAGCACCAGAGTCCTCCTTCACAATTCTCCCTCCGGCCCGAGCTGTAAAGGCCCATGAGCTTCTCACATGTCGGATGACCGACCCATCTGTGTAGATGACCGCGTCACTGTCTAGCGTGATATTTACTAGCACATTAACGGAGCATTATGGGGTGACCCTTAGACGTGAAATTTGAACCGCTACTAACAAGTAACGAACATCTAACGACTATAATATTACGGAATAATGTACATATTACTGTTGTGAGGCTTACTGTGCATGTTTAATATGGATTAAACCGGTGTCTGTGGCGTAGGCGATAGTGAAACACATAAGGTAATAAGTAAGTCACAAATGGATGTAGAAAAATAACTAAATATGATAACAACTTGAAATCAGTTTGTTTGTATACATACATTGTCTCTTTATTTCTCAACATAATTTCCACCAACATTGATGCAGTTATCTCATAGTTTTGTTAGTTCTCCGAAACTGGCTGCACAGAACTGCGTGCTCTGTTTTCTAAACCACATTTTCACTTCACATTCAACTTCGGTGTCATTCGCGAAATTTCCCCCGCTAAGGTGGGTTTTCAGGGGACTTATCCCTTAGCGATTTCCAGAAAAAGCGGTGCATAGTTACTTTGGTGATCGTGTAAGATAGCAAACCATGACTTCCCACGCTTATAGGCATGGCACGTGATGGTGATGAGTTTCACGACATACCGAGTCGATGGTTTCAAAATCAAATGTTGGCGATTTGGAAGCATGGCTCTCTGTGTTGATTTCGATGGTATGAGGCGTCGGTTAAAAAAACAAAAAAACAATGACCAACTACTGAAAGAAAGTAAAATTGTCTTTTTTATGTTGTATATCCCTTACAGGACATTGCAGTCAACACCGGCATTTTTCAGCTGTTGTTGATGTACTAGGAAAGATTACGCTCAGTAGTTTGCCATTGCTTTCTGAGCGACCGGCTCACATACCGAAATGCTGTAACATAGTGAATTTCATTTCTTTGCAACAAATACGGAATGTAGTGAATTATGTTTTCTTTTCGCATATCCTTTCTATAGGACACTGCAATCAACACCAGCATTTTTTTCAAAACAAAATTGTCACAAAAAGCTAATAAATGCTGTTATTGATTGCAACATAGTAAAGAATATGCAAATAAATTTTGGTTTTTAATATGTATGAAAGAAAGGACTGAACGCATTAATTGCACGTGTGCCCAATTTGTACCCGTGTGTGAGTTCCTTAGTTCTTTGATTGGTTCGTTCGACACATTGTATACAAGAGCCCATAAGAGTGCACATGTGGTGTGTTCTGCAGGCTTACCAGGATTGAATCAACTCACCACTATTTCATACAATAGTTAACGACTAGACATGGCACGGTTACAACGACAAAAACAGCCATTTAATGTATCGTGCAGTTGTCTTCACTAGTCAATCTAGATTAAAATCATTCTTTGACTAATTATTTAAGGTGGAACAGAAATAGTCTTAGATCTTTTGGTTGCAAAATGCAGCGTAAGCGCTGACGATACAGAAAATAACGAGGAACACATGGTTCAATTAATAAAAATTGATATTTGGATTCTGGACACTGAAAATCAGCAACATCGCAGAACTAGAAGATCTGATGCCAGAACTTCAAAGGCAATATTAAAAAAAAAAAAAAATATTCGAAATGTTGCAACATAGTGAATTTCATTTCTTTGCAACAAATACGGAATGTAGTGAATTTTTTTTCTTCTTCGCATATCCTTTCTACAGGACATTGCAGTCAACACCAGCATTTTTCAGATCCTGTTGATATCTTGGCAAGTTTTACGTTCAGTATTTTGATGTAGTGACTGACAAACATAATTATACCGAAGAGTGTTGGCAGTTAATCTCATGACGACATCAACAAGTTTTTCACAACAAACAAACAAACAAACAAACAAACAGAAACAACTGAGAATCAGAACATCTAGGTCATCAGAATGATGATGCACATAGATAGCTTTAGAGAGGAGAGTCAATACTATCAAAAGACTTTACACTGCTAACAAATAGACTTAAATGTACCAGCGATGAGATGTAACAGAGGGTGTCCGTTTATTTATTGTGGCGTAGACGACATTTTGAAACAACCTTCAGTACAACTAATCACAGAAGCTCACATGCTTTAGCCTCCATTCATAAACAACAGGTCCGCAGAGGATAGATTAACTGCGAAATATTGGAAACTTTGATATTTGAAGACGAAAGAAAGAAGAGGGAGAATAACGATATCCAAACAGAGCCTCATAAAAGAGGAGGCACGGAGACAACTTATCCTGATATCTCCATTACACAACAACAACAACAACAGCAACAACAACAACAACAACAACAACAACAACAACAACAACAATGTGAAATACGCTTTTCAGCAAGGAAGTTTGCAAAATTACGGGTTAGGTAGTATAGAGTTATCCACGAAGAAGGAAGCTGGCTAGAATAATGCAAAGTTAGTTGGCGACAGGGAAACCGAATATAAACATCTCCAAATTAATTGTGAAACGAACCAGCGACAAAACCTAAAGTTGTCTAGGCTGGAGCTTTCATAAACAAGAAAAGTCTGTTCTTTCTGAATATAGT